>BQNB010095312.1:0-16648 GCA_026074375.1 Tanacetum coccineum
TCGATTACGAAAATGTTGATTTATTTATTTTCGACTCTTGAGTTCTTACTTATTTCTTTTTCGTCAAGATTTCAGCGGAGTATTTGGCCGACTGTTTTGTTTTAACGATTGAAGGTGTCTTGAGTGAATTGTATGTCACACTTAGCCCAAGTGTTGAGTCATTTTGCGTAATTACCACACAACCATAATAAAAGATAACGTTTTGGTTATGAGATAACGGTTTCGGTAAAAGATAACGGTTTTGGTTATGAGATAACGGTTTTGGTAAAAGATAACGGTTTTGGTTATGAGATAACGGTTTTGGTAAAAGATAACGGTTTTGGTTATGAGATAACGATTTTGAGATAAAGAGTAAAAGTTTTGTGATAAGAAAAGAGGTTTGTAACGGAATTGAGGATTTTGGTGGGAGTAAAGACGAATACTTGTACAATAAGACAACTTTGTACAAACAATAATTAAGTGTCATAAATGATTAGGTCGTGGCCGGGTACTGCTGTGCGCTTGCGTTGAGATTATTTATGCTTTGAGTTTGAGATTTGTGCAGTTGCATTATTGCTATTGAGGTTAGTTCTCGTAGCCCCATTTTTCTACTGTTTTTCCGTTGGGGGAAAATGATACTCAAATGTGTTTTGAACTGTTTTGAAATTTGACTGTGCGAAACGTGGTTTTTGTTTTGGGAACAATATGTGGCTTATGATTGCTTATGTGAATATATGTAATGTGATTTTACTTGCGTGTACTGTGTTTGGCACGGCAAGGGCTTTGGTTTTACTTGCATGTACTGTGTTTGCATGTAAGGGTTTTGGGTCCTGCCCTAATATAGTGTTCCAGCGGGTAGGCCCTTTAGGTGCGTAAGTGATATATTTGCTACCTGACTAGCGGTGATGCTAAGGCATGGTTCGACTAGCGGGTAAGCTAGGTCGAGTTTACATGATTAGCGAGGATGCTTGATGCGTATTTTCTTTTAAATAATTATTTACCAAGTTTAAAATTTATAAAACTCGATCCACCTTACAAACGCACTTACGGGCAGAGAACCCGATCGTGAGTAGTGTAGTTTTGGTAAATCCAAGGTCGTCCTAAGAGCTAAAAGGCGGTTATAAATCTGAGTTTAAGTTGGTTGTCACGTTTAAAAAGCTGTTTTGATGAAAAGAATAAATCTTAATTGAAATGAACTAGGTACGAAAGAAGAGAAGGAGATACGGTCCTAATTACTTATTAATTAATTTAATGATCCACTTTATATACTTATTGAAATCAAGATTAAATGATCATTTACACCTTCAATTATCTTCGCAAATCCCACCCCTATACCTTATACTAACAGGGATTTGTCCCACTGGTCATGGTGAGCGAGCATCATATTTGGCATTCTTATGGTCAAAGTACTATGCCCAATCACAATTAGCAAGAAGTAAATGAATCAGAATGATAATTAATAAGATAATCTTAGCCAAAAATTGTATTCATACAATCAATATTATCGTCAATTAATGATAGTAATGAAAACATGATAATAGAACCAAACTGTATGATGATGATGATCGGGACCAGATTCTTCCTTCTTGAAAGGCTGGAGAGTATTGAAAAACGACTTGAGGAGATGTCCCAGTCGTCCCCTCAAATGGGAGGGAGAAGGATGATTCTTAAGGCTGAATTCGGCCCCTATTTATAGGCTTCTAAGTATGTTACGGCGTAACTGATTTGTGGGTTACGCCGTAACCTTGCTGATGTTGACATTCCAAAATATAGGCAAAAATAAACTTTATGGCGTAACCAATTTTTGGTTACGCCGTAACCAATTTTTGGTTACACCGTAACCAGTTTTTGGTTACACCGTAAACCCTTCAGCAAACTTGTAGTAAATGCAATTTTGACTTCTGATTGGTTACGGCGTAACCACAAAAGGTGTTACGCCGTAACCGTCAAATAATTTCCATAAATTCGTAATCTTCATTCCATATATATGTGGATCTTTATCATTACGGCATAACCAGATATTGTGTTACGCCGTAACTCTAACTTTGGCAAGATTTCCTTCCATCTACATGGTTACGGCGTAACTAGATATAATGTTACACCGTAACGTGGTCCTTGATCTTCGTACTTGCTTATTATATGTTACGGTGTAACCATTTTTGGGGTTACGCCGTAACATCCTTTAGAATTTACACTTTAAGTCCTTTTTCCCTTGTTTCTTGTCACATTCCTGCATTTTACCTAAAAACTGCAAAATGATAGAAAATATCTCGTTTCCGAGTATAAGTGAAACATTGCATATATAGGGGTAATTTGAACACTAAAAAGTATTAAATATTTGATGTTATCGAATATCCTCCCACTTGACTTCTGCTTGCCCTCAAGTAGAACCTGTTAGAACATTTTATAAAAATATTTCTCGAGGATAATTTCAATAAATGAATCTATAAAACACTTATGCTGGAAAACATCAAAGCCGAGCACCTCACTAAAAGGGGATAAAAAGTCACTCAACTCTCCACTAGTCTAAGTGTTTTATTTTCAGGGTAATCGCTCAATTGCACAGTCATAGCATGTATTCTATCATAAGCTTGGAAAATACACAAATCTACACCGGTTAGAATTAGAGTCTAAATAATTCTTGAAGGCAACAAGGATAGTATGGTTTTTAATGGGTGACAAAGAGGTTAGGATAGACATGGGATACACATTTAATGGTTGTTAATATAAAAACACAAAACAAATAGTCTAAAGTAATATAAGGTTGTCATATCTAGCTACTGTCCATCCATGGGTCAAAGAGTTTAAGTCTGAAATTTTGATCTTCAATAATGGGCTACTAGCTCTATTCTTCATAAGTATTGGGATGACTTGGTGTAATAATGGGCTACTAACTATATTTTACTGAGATGTCCTTGGTGCAAATCATGGCTACTAGCTCTATTTTTTATATTTTTTTATTTGCAATCCATCTTTAACATTTTTAGCACAGTGATGGCTATTTGTTTCACCCTCTTTTCTATTCATTTTCTTTCATTCATAATATGCAAATGATACAGGAGATAATATCTAATTATTGCCAAGTATCAACATTCGATATTATACGTACACCCCCCCTACTTGAGATAAACAATGTCGAAAGTGGTGATACAGAGGGGTCTTTATAGGTCATAATTGATTGGTCTTCCACGAATGCATAAAATTTTCAATCCCATTCCCCCGAACCATGACTTAAGTAGCCAGAAATTTCAACACAAAGAAAATAAAGACTATAGGACAGGCTAAGGTGAAATGGTGTAACGAAAACATATAGAGTAGGGTGAAAACATAGATTGGCTCAACATGGGTGATCTAGGAGTATCTTGCACTAATAATGAGTGCAACAAAAGGGGTTATCCATGGAGTCTCGACTAGACCAGTGTAAACAAGTCCCCAATACAGCTATTTGGGTGATTTCTAAGTGTTTCCTTCATTGAACTTATCTATTCTTGCTAATCAACTAAGCCCTCACAATGATGTACATGCCATAGTTCTAAAGTCAATAATACTAGTACCGGCACACTTATATTTGGTGGATTTTTGAAATAATATGATAGGAAACAGAATATTAGGCTTAAATCTCACCAAGTAATAATAAAGGGTAATGTGCATTCGGCAAAGATTAATTCTAGTTATTTAAGAAAAATTTGTCAAAATTTTTAAAATTGGCATAATTTTTAAAGAAAACTAGAAAATCAAAGGCAAAACATACGTCAAGTATTAATTCTACTCCCACCCCCACTTGATTTGTACAATGTCCCTATTGTACCTTAAGGAAATGAAAAAAAATAAAAGAGTAGAATTAAGACAATAAACTTCTCTGGAATTGCTACGGTATTGATGAAGAAGACTATCATGCTCTAAGACATGCTCCAAGTATGCTTCCTCGAGCAATCATCCCATCATCATCAACATGGTATCAAACGAATTCGGATTTCACATGTGTCCCTATAGCCAAGTATCAACTTCGCATGTTTCAACCTGTATACACAAGAAACTACTCAGGGAAAAGAAAGATACCAAAATTACAGAATTAATACAAGAAATACAATCCTATACTCACTTCATAGGAATTACGGTTGCATTAGCATATGCCCAACAGAGCCTTTTAAACCACTCAGCGTCTATGTAATGAAGACTAATGAAGTCTCGTGAGGGTTTCCAGAGAACGTACCCACAAAGTTTATTTACCAATATACACGGTTTAGAAATGTTTCAAACATGATTATTAAGTTTTTTAGAAAGAGGTTACGGCGTAACCATCATGGTTATGTCGTAATCATATGATACCTTTTTAGAAAATTTCATTAAGCATGTTACGGCGTAATCTTGTAAGAATAATGTTCGTAATGGTCCTTGATAGGCGTAACTAAGTTGGTTACGCCGTAATTGCTGCATCAACAACAATTTTACCATATGATTATGAATTGAGATGATCATGAATTTTGCTCTATTTCTGTTAAAACCTGCAAAACCAAGTTAGAAACATACAAACCAACTAATATGCAAAAATTGAAATAAAATAAGACAAAACATGAATTAAAAGATAGGCATGAGGTGCCTCCTACAAAGCGCTTGTTTTTGTTTGAGCCTCTAGCTTGACTCCACCCTTATTTACTAGGTAATTGGTGTCCATCCCCTCACTTGGGATCAAGTGTAGGTGGAAGTAGCAATAGACACCCTTAAGGTATAAGTAAGTTACATGATAGGGAAATGATGAATAAAAAGCATACCTTCCAGGATATATAACTTCCCTATCTACCTTACATGGTTTAGATGTTTTAAACACTCCATTTAAGGGACTCATTAGTTGAGTATGAATATTAATGTTAACTGAATGCACCTGAATTTCCATAAAATTTGATTGAGGTCTCATAGCTAGAAGTCTTTCAAGCTCTTCTAGATCCTTAGTAGGATTAAAATCAGCCTCCTCGTCAATTATGGCTACATTCAAGATCTTTGTCAACTGTAATGACTTTCCAAAAGTTCGTCAAAAATTGATTTAGTAGCCGATGCTACATAATCATCATTAGGTTGTGTGGTGTGAATGGGTTCTGGGATCACAAGTTGTACTATTTTGTCTATTTCATCACGGATGTTAAAAAATTTCCTAATTCGTTCTACATCCTCGGTCGTAATATCCCACATATAAAAAATTTCCCCATAATCACCATCTTCCTCCTGGTCTTCCTTCGAATCATCATCTTGTTCCCAAATACGATCATGAACTATATCATGCCCCATTCGCTTCATATTTTCAGCTCCTATTCTAAGTAAGTCATATTATAGATTTAATATCAAATTCGGAACTCCTTCCTTACTCAGTGTTAGAGTGTATGGGTGGTTAGCAAAAAATTAGGATGTGAAACATAAGAGGTGATCACT
The DNA here is from genome assembly GCA_026074375.1 of Tanacetum coccineum. Taxonomy (NCBI): domain Eukaryota; kingdom Viridiplantae; phylum Streptophyta; class Magnoliopsida; order Asterales; family Asteraceae; genus Tanacetum; species Tanacetum coccineum. The sequence continues at coordinate 5,404 of BQNB010095312.1, forward strand.
GAGAGTATTCATTCATAGGCCTTTGTTTAGCAACGAATAAGATTAATAGCTATAGTTATATTTTCTTTCAATGTCCCTACAACATCGTTGCTCTGTAATATGATGATAAACTAAATAACTCTTAGGATAGGGTTGAACAGGTGGGAAACAAGGGTGTAGAGGAGTTAAGTTATGAGAGTATGGATAGCTAAAAGTCTTACTCTTATTCTGGTGAAAAGAGTTAACATCCGCCTCATTATAATTTGTTGGACTTCTTACTGTTTCGTTTTAACAATTGAAGGTGTCTTGAGTGAATTGTATTTATGTCACACTTAGCCCAAATGTTGAGTCATTTTGTGTAATTACCACACAACCATAATATGAGTGCACGGATTTTGGTAACGGTTTCGTTATGAGATAACGATTTTGGTAAAGTTAACGATTTTGGTAAAGATAACGGTTTTGGTAACGGTTTCATATGAGATAACGATTTTGGTAAAAGATAACGAGTTCATTATGAGATAACGGTTTTGAGATAAAAAGTAAAGTTTTGTTGATGAGAAAAAAGGGGTTTTGTAACAGTATTGAGAATCTTGGTGTGTGTAAAGACGAATACTTGTACAATAAGACAACTTTGTACGAACATTAGTTAAGTATCGTAAATGTCTAGGTCGTGGCCGGGTACTGTTGTGCGCTTGCGTTGAAATTATTTGTGATTTAAGATTGAGATTTGTGCTGTTTGCATTTTGCTATTGAGGTGAGTTCTCATAGCCTCATTTTTACTGTCTTTTTCGTTGGGGGAAAATGATACTCAAATGTGTTTTGAAATATTGGCACAGTTTTTGGGTTTAAGGTCAAACCTACGAGCTCACCAATATTATTGTTAACGTTTTCGAGTATCATTTTCAGGTGTGTCAATCAAAGGTATATGAATGGTATTGGAAGAGCAAAGATGTAACCCAAGTGGACTGGGTCAAGATGGGTTTTGATTGTTTGATTTTGTCAAGTCTTAACTTGTAAAATTTATGTAAACCCAAGTTTCATTCTTGTAAATTGTAAAGTGTTTGACCTTGTATCTTGTGCGATGAACGATATCGTCGCATCCCGTGTTTCCGCCACTGACGGGGTGTGACACTTAGCCTAAGTGTTGAGTTATTTTGCGTAATTACCACACAACCATAATATGTTATAACAGTTTTGGTAAAAATAATGGTTTCATTATGAGATAACGGTTTTGGTAAAAGATAACGAGTTCGTTATAAGATAACGGTTTTGAGATAAAAAGTAAAGGTTTGGTGATAAGAAAAAGGGGGTTAGTAACGGTATTGAGAATCTTGGTGTGTGTAAAGACGAACACTTGTACAATAAGACAAGTTTGTACAAATATTAATAATGTGTCGTAATTGACTAGGTCGTGGTCGGGTACTGTTGCGCACTTTCATTGAGATTATTTGTGCTTTAAGATTGAGTTTTGTGCTGTTTGCATTTTGCTGTTGAGGTGAGTTCTCGTAGCCCTATTTTTACTGTTTTTCTGTTGGGGGAAATTGATACGCAAATGTGTTTTGAAATGTTTTGAATTAAACTATGCGAAATGCGGTTTTGTTTTTGGGACAAGATACGTGCTTATGACTGCTATATGAATATTATATGTTGCATGATTGTTTGGATCGAAGGGGTACGCATATCCCAGTATTTGCATGATTGTTTGGATCGGATGGGTACGCCTACCCAGTATTTGTATGGTTATTAGAGCGGATGGGTACGCCTAACCTAGTTTGTGTGTGGTCCTGCCCTAATTTAGTGCTCCAGCTGGTAGGCCTTTTAGGTGCGTAAGTGACATATGGTGATTGATTAACGGGGATGCTATGGTTTGATTACATATATATTCACTGTCGTATGGCACTATTGTCCTCTATTTTGAAATATTGGCACAACTTTTGGTTTAAGGTCAAACTTACGAGCTCACCAACATTATTGTTGACGTTTTCGAGTATCATTTTCAGGTGTGTCAATTAAAGGTATATGAATGGGGTTGGAAGAGCAAAGACGTAACCCAAGGGGACTGGGTCGAGATGGGTTTTGATTCTTCAATTTTGTCAAGTCTTAACTTGTAAAATTTTATGTAAACCCAAGTTTCATTCTTGTAAATTATAAAGTGTATGATCTTGTATCTTGTGCGATGAACAGTATCATCACATCCCATGTTTTCGCCACTGACGGGTGTGACAGATTGGTATCAAGAGCCCAGGTTATAGAGAATGCCGGTTTTTATAAATAAAAACGAAACTATAACCAAAAAGTGAAGTCTATTTTTAGTAAAACCTCGAACATGGCGAAAGTCAACTAACCCAAGAAGTTCATGGTATTTTCCTAAATTATGCATAGCCTGATCAACTATGCTTAATTCATGAAGGACTATAAAATAGTAGGGTTAGTTTTCTAAAGTTATGTTAGAGGAAGGAAGGGATGTGTGAGTAATGTGACCACCTGAAAATGATAGGATGTAAAGTGATGAGAACACTCTTTGGTGTCGAGATTGAGATCATATTGATTTTAGAATTGACAGGCTACCTTAGTAGTAGTAGTATGCGATGACTTAAGAATGTAAGTGAAACTATCGCGGGTAGCGATGTTGATTGATTGATGTTAGTCGTGCTTGCCTTAGTGTAGTGCATGTTGTCTTGAGAATTTTAGTGGAAAGTCGCAGGTAGCGATGTGAATTAAGGATATGCTTTTGTGGATTATGTGCTCTATGTGATAACCAGTTGTGCCTGTTCGGTATCAAACCTGGTCGGTGTTTATTCATTGTTCGTATTCTTCCTGATATATTTAATATATATAAGGATATATATATATATATATATATATATATATATAAATAATAATAAATATATATAGTAAATATAGAAAAATTATATATATAATATATATATATATATAGGGTTACGAACGTCTAATTTTGAACTATAAGATGATTTGTATATGTAAGCATAATGATGCTGATAATTTGGATAATAATATTTTATACTATACCCTTTTATCGTGTTATCACAGGATGTCTATCCCAATGTTTGTTGACCTAGAGATTTCCACCCAGGCTGACGGATCTCAGAGCTCCTGAGTGCCCGTACCATTACCGGAGGATCCTTATGAGGCTATTAGGCAGGCTTATTTGGTTGGGACGAACACTGAGTCCGAACCTATTGAGGACCCTGTTGAGACTGAGGCACCTGAGTCACCTCATACTGTAGCATCACCCACTTTACTCCCTGATGGTACACCACCCACATGTCATGTTGAGGAGTCAGAGGGTTCTGACACGTCTAGTGCGAGATCCAGGTCATTGAATTCCACCGCACCACTTTCACCAGATCAGCTACTTACCCATACTACACCCACTTTGGTTCCCATTCTCCGTAGGACCGCGCGTATGGTTGTGCGTGTCCCACCGGCGATGTCACCAGGCCTCTCTGCTAGTGTGGTAGAGGTGTCAGCTATGTCTGATTTAGCGTTCCATAAGAGGTTTAGGTCCTCTTACGAGAGTTTACCATCTTCGTCACTACCAGACCTTCCTTCACTGAAGCGCTATCCAGGTACGTCTGAGTTAGTAGAGGATGATGACAAAGAGGGGGATGACGAGGAAGAGGATGAGGAGATGGAGGAGAGTTTGGATTCTGATAGTATAAGCGAGGACGCAGAGGATGAGGGTCCTACTACAAAGGATGAGGATCCTGCTGCGGGGGACAAGGGTCTTGCTCCGGGAGATGAGGGCCCTGGTATAGGAGTTAAGAGTCTTAGTTTAGATAGGGATGAGGTTGTACCTGGGGGTCAGCAGCGGGCAGGCCCGGTTTCGAAGACAGCCGTGGGTGAGCCTTTAGGATTGGGATATGGGGCGTTGAGACGTCGGGAGATAGCATTGGGAGAGGGCCGGATGCCTAGTGTATTTGAGGTAGGTCAGAGTTTTGGAATTATACTAGAGTCTGAGAGACCAGAGATAGTATCGGCACTTAGGCAGCCCACACTTACTACATGGATGGACTTGGAGGATGGTATAGTTTACATGGATGTTCCTGCTTATCCACCACCAGCACCACCTGCTCAGACACCACCATCACCCGAGTGGTCGTTTGGTTCACTTCCTATTTCCCCAGCACCTTCTATTTTTTCTTCACCTATGATATCACTGACCGTTCCATCGCCTGTAGCTTCACCCGTTATGGTTGAGACTGAGGGATTTTTGACCAAGTTCGGAACTCGAGTTGATATACAGGGGGAATTAATTCGTGATCATACGGTATGATTGGAGGAGCTATCGCCTGCTTTGTTTGAGAGGTATGATAGAGACGTAAGACAGTTATTTACTAGGTCAGGGGCATTCAGGGATGAGATTTTCTCCCAGAGATATCGATTTAGGAGTCTAAAGCATGAGCAGGAGAGGGTTACAGTGACTTTTGAAGTGATTTAGAGACCAGTATTAGCCCTAGAGTCGTGGGCAGGTCAGATGGATGCACATAGAGCAGCTCTGTGGCATGCCATTAGTGACACGCAGGGAGAGAACCAGGAGTTGCGATTACAGTTCGCAGAGGAGAGATGTGCGCGGTTGGAGTTGGCTGAGATTGTTGATGGTATAATGAGAGGGCAGGGGCCTAGAGGAGATGTGTAGGATATTAGAGGTTTGGATTAGTAGTTTGTGTATATCACTAAACCGGGTAGCGTCGGTATTATGATTGGAAAAGTTTCTTTTTGTATTGGTAGTTATGACAAATCCTTATTAGTCGTTAGGTGATTTGTATTGAAATCGTTTTTATGATAGTAAAGGAAGTTTTGTTCAATATTGGTGGATAGCAGAGTTTTGCGTTATTTTGTATTAGCTTGAGAGCACCATTTTCCCATGTGTGGTTGTATTACGATTGGTCACTCGTGTTAGAGCGAATACCCATTTCCTTATTAGGATTGGCGTACGATGTGGTTAGAATATTCGGCAAGCTTGAAATGTATTCGAGCTTAATGATTTTACCGTTTTGTTAGAAGAGCTAATAAGAAAGTAAAGGACCGTAAAGAATCACGGGGAATATTAGAAAGAGTTGTAGTGATCAAATTGGAAACCTGATCATACTTTTATTGTATCGGCTTTTGAGAGGTATCTTGACCTATTTAGGTGAAGTAAGATTTAAGGCACTCGGTGAGTAGAATTGATTTGGGAAAAGTTTAAGGAAAATAATGATGAGGTTTAGAAAGGTAGAGCCAGGAGTGTTGGACCAAGTAAGGTTTACTTGGGAATTTTGAAAGAGTGAGTATTAGTGAAAGTACCATATGTGTTCTTGAGAAAGTAGAGTGTAAGTCGTATTATGTAGGACATATACCATGTAGGGTTAGTCTCGTTGGTTGAATGACCGAAAAGTTTGGCAATGTCAAATCTGATAGAATAGTTGTCACGTTGAGGACTGGATCGTATCCTAACACCCGACTGAGACAACGTGACCTAAGTTTAAAGAAATTGTAAAACTAAAGGATAGTAGGAGAGACTATCGTAATTTTGTGAACGAATATGGATTGACCATAAGAAAGTATAGGATTTAGAATGTGGAAAAACTTAGACTTTAGAGGAATCGTAAGAAACCTTGCTTAAAAAGACTAAACCATGGTGATTTGATGTAATTCATCGAGGAATGGAATTTCCTGTCAATGTTGTGATTCAATGATTTGAGTTGAATTTAGGGGCGAAATTCCTTTAAGGGGGTGAGACTTTGATAACCGGTAATTTGCCCAGGGTTCAGTATTATAAAATATTATAATTTCGTATTTTAAAGTCTATTGATCTTGTTAGTTTTCCTGATGAAAGATGAGAAGTTGACTTCAGTTGACTATTTTTTCACAAAACGGTTACGGATTAACCGGGAGTTTGATGGAGTTTTGAGTTCGTAAGGAATCACTTTTGATTTGTTTTTCTGTTTTAGAGTGGTTTTGAGGTTTTCAGTGCTTTCCGGGAAGTTTTCCCGCGTCTAGCAAAAATCGTCACGCAGCGCGCACCGACACGGCAATTTATTTGAGAGTGGAGATTAAATGAATATGGGAATGTGTTAATGGGTTTATTTATTTAATAAATTCATAATGATAAAATAACATTGGTTTAAAACGTAAATCATGGGTGTGAGATTTGAAAGGTATTAGAAAACGATTGTTTTCGTGAAATTCGGTAAAAGACTGTAACGGTCGTAAAAAGGTGGAATTTTGGTCGAATATAAATTGTCAAACCCTATTTTGTAGTTTATTGTGTTTTTAAAATAGATGAGCAAGGTTCGGTTGAGTTTTGTTAAAAAATCATATTTTCGGTTCGGAGTCGGCCGACAAAGGCTCAAAATGGAATTTTGTAGCAATTTAATGTGATAGGTGTCGTGTGAATAATCTAGATTTATGGAAAGTGATTTTAGATGCAATGAAAATACTAACTAAGTTCGGTTGACGTTTTAAATAGATAAAAGTTGAGCTTTTAAGTGATCCCGGCACGAAAAGATAAACCCAGACCGTCCCTAGGATCGATTCGGTCAAGGAAAGCAAGAAGGGGACAAGATGGCTATTTTAAGCTAGATTGTCTCCCTAGTACTCTTATAACCACCACCACTTTAAACATTTTGGTTCATGCATCATTTTGAAATCAAAACAAAGAAAACATCTCTCCCTTCTCTCTCTTTATAATCGGACGAGCCACAAAAGAGCAAGAAACAAAGATTTTGAAGATTTTCCAAGAACACAAGTTAAAAATAGATAGTGGGTTGATAGTTAGTAGACGCAGGTTATATAAAAAGGTATTCGAGTTCCTTCTTTTCGCGTAAAAACCAAACCAAGGTCATCCAAACTTGTAAGTTTTCTAAACTTTGTTTAAAGTTGTACTTTTATGGCTATTATAGTGTTAAAACACTAGTTGTACAAGTTGATCGTCGTAAAAATCAAATCTTGGAAATGAAAAATGTAAAGAAAGGGGTGTTTGTTGCGTCGACATATAAAGAAAAAGCAGCAAGGATTTAAAGTTTGAATATTTTAGTTGTTGTGGTAATTTTTCTTTTGTTAAAGTGCTTATTTTGGGGCTTGTATCGAGTGTTGCTTATTAAAAAGCTAGGATATAGCTTATTTGGTTTTGGGTTATGTTTGATTTCGGTTTGGGCTCGGCACAACCAAGGGTCTGTTTGATTTGATCTCGGTCTGACACAAAAAGTAGGCTCGACCCACTTGGTCCCGGCTTGTTTTTGAGCTTGTGATTTCGGCTTTGGCTTATTTGGTTTCGGTTTATATAATAAGCTTATGGCTTATTGGATTTTGACTTATTTAATAGGCTTATAGCTTATTTGGTTTCGGCTTATATAATAAGCTTATAGCTTATTTGGTTTCGGTTTATATAATAAGCTTATGGCTTTTTGTTTTTGACTTATTCATATATTATGGGCTTATAGCTTATCGTTTTGGCTTATATTTTTGGAGCTTATAGCTCATTTTGTTTTGGCTTAATGGGTCACGGCTATATGTGATTTCGACTTATATTGGTTCGGCTTAATGGGCTTGAGACCCATTGGGTTTTGGTTTATATTTTGGACTTGTGTAAAAAGCTATGGACTAGGTTTTGCTATCGGGCTAAGCACTTAAGACCTTAATGGGCCATAAGGCCGAATAACAAGTAAATGGATTAGTGAATTTGTAGATGGACTAATGGTTTTGGTTTGGACTAAAAGGGATTTTGTTGGACTTGCCAAATGTAATTGGATTATTTTTTAAGGTTGGATAAAAAGTGTTGAAAGTATTGATTTTTGTTATTTTTTCAGAAAATGTTGAGTCCGTGAAAAGTGTTTGGGATTAAGGTTTAAAACCTTAGAAAACGTCGTATAATGAGACGCAATTACCCCGTTAGCCCGATTAAAAGATGAAAATAATAAAATATTATTATTTTATTTAAATTATTAAATACATACATATATATATATATATGTATATATATATGTATATATATATGTATATATATATATGTATATATATATGTATATATATATCGGATCGATTACGGAAATGTGGATTTATTTATTTTTGACTCTTGAGTTTTTGCTCAATTCTTTTCGTCAGATTTTCGCGGAGTGTTTGGTCGGCTGTTTCGTTTTAATGATTGAAGTTGTCTTGAGTAAATTGTATTTATGTCACACTTAGCCCAAGTGTTGAGTCATTTTGCGTAATTACCACACAACCATAATATGTGATAACAGTTTTGGTAAAAATAACTGTTTCGTTATGAGATAACGGTTTTGGTAAAAGATAACGGGTTCGTTATAAGATAACGGTTTTGAGATAAAAAGTAAAGGTTTGGTGATAAGAAAAAGGGGTTTAGTAACGGTATTAAGAATCTTGGTGTGTGTAAAGACGAGCACTTGTATAATAAGACAACTTTGTACAAATATTAATAAGGTGTCGTAATTGACTAGGTCGTGGCCGGGTACTATTGTGCGCTTGCGTTGAGATTATTTATGCTTTGAGATTGAGTTTTGTGTTGTTTGCATTTTGCTGTTGAGGTGAGTTCTCGTAGCCCCATTTTTACTATTTTTCCGTTGGGGGAAATTATACTTAAATGTGTTTTGAACTGTTTTGAGTTGAACTGTACGAAATGCGGTTTTGTTTTTAGGACAAGATACGTGCTTATGACTACTATGTGAATATTATGTGTTGCATGATTATTTGGATCGGAAGGGTACGCCTATCCCAGTATTTGCATGATTGTTTGGATCAGATGGGTATGCCTACCTAGTATTTGTATGGTTATTGGAGCGGATGGGTACGCCTACCCTAGTTTGTGTGTGGTCCTGCCCTAATTTAGTGCTCCAGCTGGTAGGCCCTTTAGGTGCGTAAGTGACATATGGTGATTGATTAGCGGGGATGATATGGTTTGATTGCATATATATTCACTGTCGTATGGCACTATTGTCCACTGTTTTGAAATATTGGCACAACTTTTGGGTTTAAGGTCAAACCTACGAGCTCACCAACATTATTGTTGACGTTTTCGAGTATCATTTTCATGTGTGTCAATTAAAGGTATATGAATGGTGTTGGAAGAGCAAAGACGTAACCCAAGGGGACTGGGTCGAGATGGGTTTTGATTATTCAATTTTGTCAAGTCTTAACTTGTAAAATTTTATGTAAACCCAAGTTTCATTCTTGTAAATTGTAAAGTGTATGATCTTGTATCTTGTGCAATGAATGGTATCGTCGCATCCCTTGTTTCCGCCACTGACGGGGTGTGACATACCATGGCGCCTCTTCAGAATTAATCAGATGATTGTGTGGCCGCACTCAAAATGTAATTCAAGATGATTCTTGATTACGTTTGGTAGATCTGAATTAACTTCTATAACGAGAAACTAAATGGTTAAACTCTATGGAATGAGTTAGGATCCACATCCATGGTTTAACGGTATCTGTTACAAAAGGATGATAATTACAAGTAATACATAACCATTAAAAGCTGAGATTGTTCTTGAAAATTTATCTCAAGTATTTCTGATTTATGTCAATAAGTGTGTTGCTAGACGTTGCTATTGTTGGTATAAATGTAAGTCTGCTACTCCAACTCCCAAGTGGGAGCTGTTAGAATATGGTAGTTAAATTTGCATGTTATATGATTAGAAATATGTGAGCCTATTGGGGGCATACACGTTAATACACGAAGAATACGTTTTATTACTTCACGATATAAATATTTAAATAGTCATTAATTACGTTAATTGTTTAACTAATTTAACGTGTATATTAAATATAAAACCAAGGACTAAACTGGATAAAACCCAAACCACGAGGGGCCCATTGTTTGGTCGGATCCCCTAGGGTTCTAGAAGGGGGTGTTTGTTCGGTTATAGAGTTGGAGGGGGAAAAGGAAACAAGATTCCTTGTTGTACAAGAATTAGGGTTGGGTTTGTGCCTATATAAACACATACCTCATATCTCATTCTTCATTCATTCAATCCCTAAATCACTTAAGAATTTTTGGTGCTCTCTCCTCCTCCTAAAAATCAACCGAAAACCTAAAACCCTTTTATGGATTTTCGGTTCTTCCTCCCTCAACCGAATTCGATCAATAACCCTTTTAGGGTTCTTGATTTTACTTGCTCTCCTAGCTCGACGTTACTAGATCAACACACGGTGTTCGATTGATGTTCTTCCTAGCTCGACAATACACAAAACCCACTTTAGGGGTTTTTCGGTTCGGTTTAAACCCTAACTGAATTAGTGTTTATTTGGTTTTCGGTGGAAACCCTAATTAGAGTTTTTGCTTGGTTTTCGATTAGCTCAAGGATTCACAAGGGTGCGTTTGGTAATCGGTTTGACACTTGGTGTTTGGTTCGTGAAGTCAAGTCTAGACAGCTTGGCGTGTTTGCTTGACGTGATTGTGTGAGCAACCGTAGAGGTGATAATTTAACCACTATGTTTTCAAGATCAAGATCCGGTGTTAGTTTATTGATTTAACTCAATAAACAAAAGGTTAGTAAATTACTTGTTTAATTTATGTGTTAATCTATATGCTAAAATTAGATTCATCCGCTGCGTACTCGTGGTTAAATGGTTAACTAGTTATAAAATCCCAACAGGAAAGGTATTGGCTAAGGGTGACTATTCTTGACACGACACGAAACACGCTTCGAAATCGACATGAAAATTAATGGTTTTGGATTAGTACAAACAGGTTTTTGGTTTTGTTCATGTTGGCCCAATCACCCATTCGTGTTCGTGTTGGAAGTTAAACGAGTCGATCCGCTAACCCATTTATTAAATTAAGTTTTTTTACATCAATAGTTGAATTTATAAACGATGAACTAAGTTATTTGGGTTAAATAGGTTGAATGGGTCAACCTGCCAACCCATTTTATTTGTTTAACCCTAGTAGTTTGTTGTCTATTCGAGTTAAATCAGTTAATGTAGATTGGGTTCCTTGTTAAAACATATTCAACACTATCGACTCCACGACGAGTTTAATAAGGACATCTTTTCTATTTGTTGTTTTAGGATTGGGATCACCTAATGTTGAACTCTCTCAAGTTCTTCTCATGTTGATATTTGTGAGAGGGAAAAAAGTAATAAGTCTCATATTTTATTTGAGTATGACCCCACTATTTTGTTTATTTGAATCTTATTGGTTCAACATGACCAAACATGAGAGACCAACATTAGAGGATCTCTATCCATATAGTTAATGTGATCGTACTTGACAATTAATGCCGCTAATTATATAAAGAAA
>BQNB010095313.1:0-12471 GCA_026074375.1 Tanacetum coccineum
GATCATATGTTTGGCAACTAATCAGAAGTTCAATCTGTCTAAGTATATCTTTGATGCAATGGTGAAACACTTGGATGGAGGAATCAAATTCTTGCTGTATCCACGTTTTCTTTAAGTTTTCATTAATCAACAATTGGGTAATATGTCAACTCACAAGAAGATTTTTGTTAATCCCTTTCATACAAAGAAAGTTTTTGCCAATATGAAGAGAGCTGGAAAGGATTTCTCTAGGAGAATAACACCTTTATTTGATACCATGATGATTCAACCTTTTGAAGAAATGGGTGATGCTTCCACTCCAATACCTATTATTGATCAACCATCTTCATCTTCCCAACCCAAAAAGGATAAATCATCTAAGAAGGCTTAGAGACAGGAGGCAAACGTTCCTCAAGATGAGGCAAAGCATGAGGAGAGTGTACCAACACCTTCTAATGATCCATAACCTAGTAGTGAGGATAGCATGGAACTAACAGAGTTAATGGTTTTAAGTACCAAATTGCAAACACAGGTTCTTGATTTACAAAAGGCAAAGGATGCTCAAGCTAAAGAGATTGCTGCTTTGAAAAAGAGAATCCAAAGGTTAGAAAGGAGGAAAATATCAAGACCTACAGGTTTGAAAAGACTCAGGAAAATTGGTATGTCTCAGAGAGTTGAGTCCTCTGATGATCAGGAGAGTTTGGGTGTTCCTGAAGATGCATCCAAACAGGGGAGGAGTATTGCAGATATTGATGCTGATGTTGAGGTAACTTTAGTTAATGAAACTCAAGTAAGGCAGAATGATGACTTGATATTTGATACTGGAGTTTTGGATGATGTTGAGATGCCTGTGGAAACTAAGGTTAATGGAAAAGATGACCAGAGTAAGAAGATTGATGATGATACTGCTGGTGAAGCAGTTACTACTGCTGGTATTGATGATAGTACTGCTGGTGAAGTAGTTACTACTGTTGGTATTAATGATAGTGTTGTTCCTACAACTAATGAGGAAATCACTTTGGCTTAGACACTTATACAGATTAAAGCAGCTAAGCCTAAAGTTGTTACTACTGCTGCGTTGTACAAGAGCCAAGTGAGTTCAGAGTTTCACAAGAGACACAACCTTCATGTTCTAAAGATAAAGGAAAAGGTATTATGATTGAGCCTGAAGTTTCTTTGAAGAGAAAATATCAAATTGCTCTTGATGAACAAATTGCAAGAGATATTTCAAGCTAAGTTGGATGCTGAATTATTAGAAGAGCAAAAGCTAGAAGAAACAAGAAGAAGAGCCAAATAGCATTGATTGTGTAATGGGAAAATACACAGCTATGATGGAGGCTGAATAGATTGCTGGTGGGAGACTCAATCAAAAGTAAAGGGAGGATTTGACGTTGAGGAAAAAGGCAAAAACTACTTTTATGGTGAATGATGGTGAAAAGAAGAAAGCTTTTTGTTGCTCCAGGGTGAACAGAAAGAGAACAGACCTTCACTACACCAAGGCACAAAAAGAGAAACTCAAATGTCTACTTTATCTTAAGCACGGGGGTGGATTATACATACAAACATTAAAAGGAAGAGTTTTGATTGATGAAAATAAAGTTGTTTTGATAAGGAAATGAAGAGAGTACTTTACCTTTGTAGGTATGGGTTCTGAGGTGTCGAGGAATGAGGTTAGTGAGGTACAGGCAAGCAAAGTAAAGAAGGAAGAAGGTAGAGAGGAAACAGCTAAAGTAGCAGAAGAGATGCTTGGAAGGAAAAAAGAGGGAAAGTACAACATAAAGAATCCTCAAAGAAGAACAAAAGTAGAGTAGAAAAGAGTTGGAGAAGTTTGATAAAGTTATGAAGTTGATGAGTTGAGCCTAAAAGAAGCTTTTGGTGATCTAAATATGATGAAAATATAGCGATTGATGCTTACCACTTTGTACCAAATTACCAGTTGGTTATGATTTTAAGCTTCATAAAAGAGGGGTTGTTAGTACATTATCTGTTATAAAGAGCAGATAGAAGTTCAAGAGATAGTCTCATTTTAAGGATGTGCATGGATTAGATAAGGATGACTTAGAAGCTCTTTGGAGGACAGTGACAGGCAAAGTATGGTGACTACAGGCCTGAAAATGAATTTTAAAAGTGTGTTGTTGGAGATGTTGAAAATTAAGTTTATACAGACATAAAAAGTGATGTTTATGAGAATGTTGCCAAAGGATATAGTGTGGACTATTTGGAAGTTGATTGATTCATTTGGAGTTCACTTTTGTAAGTTTGTTTGATAATCTACACCATTTTTCATGTTGGATGAAAGGAAGTACCCCACTTCAAACAATTACCATCACCAATATGCTCAACAAGAAACTTCAAACTGATCATCAAAATGAGATGTGTTATCAACTACTGAAGCTTAGGTGCAACAGTGTGAAAAGGAAAATGAAAAGGTTTGAATTCATCTTCCTGAAGGTGAATGAAGACCTTCTAAAGAAGAAACTTGAAGAGTCAGAAGATGTACATCAGTTTAGGGGGTGATTTGTTGGGTTTAAAGACTTTGTGGATTCTTAGAAAGTTTACTGCTGTTTAAGTAATATGATATTATGCTAGTGGTTAGTACTAGGTTGTATAATTAACCTCGACTTGTTACTTCCTGTTAGCTATTAATTTAGTACTGATAGCATAAAGTTACTGCTGTTAGTTGAAGTTAAGACTGCTCAGTGTTGAAGACTAAAATATAAGCTAAGTAGTTAGTGTTGTTAGTAGTAAAAGTTAAGACTGTGATAGTACATGTTACTACTGTTAGTTATATTAGTACTGCTAAGTATATTACTACTGCTTATGTTTATTAGTGCTGCTGGTGGAAAGATTACAATGTTTGAAGACTTTCTACTGTCAAGAGGATAAAGACGAATTAAAGAGATAAAGATTGTTTGGAGAACAAGAATGCGTGTGAAGATAAGTGTTTGAGCTATTTCGTGTAAAAGAAATATATTAATGTATTTTTTTTAGAAGATTAAGTTTATGTTTAGATAAAGATTGTGATATATTAGGAATGATATTGTAAGGCCGACTAGGTTCCTTAGTCTTTTAAAAGGAGGCTCTAATAACGGCATTAGTTGAGTTATCACAAAAAAACAAGCTGACGTATCATTATAGTTCTCATAGTTGTCTTAAGTCGATTAAGAAAAGCTTCAAGGTTGTTAACCCTAGTACTAAGATAGAATAACTTCGTTATTATTATCTTTAATAATATTGAAGCGTTTTGTTACATCTTGTGTTCATTCATTCATACTTACTGTTCATTGATTTTTACTTCTAGAGTAGTATTAAAGGTGTAGATTCCGCATACACTTTAATATACACACAAAGTTTCTATCAATGTTATTTTGGATTTATCCAAGGGTAATTTAACCTTAGACAACTAAGAATCGATCTTAGGTTTGGATCAACATGTTGTATCAGTGAGCATTTCTTGAGAAACTCTTGATCTAGATAGGCATGGAGCTTTGAATCTACAAATATGTGGTCCTTATGGCAATGTTCCCATACTAAAATTAGGGGAATATGAGACGTGGGCTATAAGGATTAAGCAATACTTCCAGATCTAAGACTATGCACTCTAGGAAGTGATAGAAAATGGTGATTCATGGGTCTCAGTATCTCAAACATCTGAGGAGAATGGGATAACATTTACAAAGATGTCGACCACCTGTAAACTGGCAGAAGAAAAAGACAAATAAAAAAGAATGATGTAAATGAGCAGCTAGAGGTTTGTTACTCACGGCACTTCAAATGAAATTAGCTATCATCAGTCAGTATCCAGATGCTAAATCTATGTTTGCTGCCATTGAAACAAGATTTAGAGGTAATGCAGCTACCAAGAAAACTCAGAAAACTCTCTTGAAGCAACAGTATGAGAATTTCAGTGTAACAAGTGCAGAGTCTCTAGACTCTATTTTCAAAAGGCTTCAGAAGATAGTCAGTAGGCTTGCTATCTTGGGTGTGATCATTGCCCAAGACGATTTAAACTTAAAATTTTTAAGCAGCTTACCACCTGAGTGGAATACTCATGTAGTTGTTTTGGATGATAAGCTCAGGTTGAGATTTATGTGTATAGGATGATTTGTACAACAATTTCAAAATTGTTGAACAAAAGGTAAAGAAAACTGTTGGTACATCTAGTGGTGTTAAAAACTTGGCCTTCATGACTGCACCAAGCTCTAGCAGTACCAATAATGCTAACATTGCTTCTTCATAAGTTAGTGCTGCTAGCCCTAGTGTTAATACTGTCGTCACAAGTATGCACTTCAAATATCAGTGATAATATGTATATGTTTTCATGGTTGAAAAATCCAAATGGTTCTACTGTCAAGGAGGATAAAGACGAAATTAAGGATAAAAGATTGTTTGGAGGAACAAGAATGCGTATGAAGATAAGTGTTAAGATATTTATGTACAAGATATACGTAATGTATTTATTTAGAAGATTACGTTTACATTTAGAAAAGATTGAGATATCTTAGGAATGTATTGTAAGCCGACTAGGACTCCTTAGTCTATAAAAGGAGGCTCTAGGGCATTAGTTGAGATATCACAAAAACACGCAGACGTATCATTATCAGTTTTCATAGTTGTCAAAGTCGATTAAGAAAAGCTTCAAGGTTGTAAACCCTAGTACTAAGATAGAGTACTCGTATTATTATCTTTAATAATATTGAAGCGTTTTGTTAATATTGGTGCTTCATTCATTTATACTTATTGTTTCATTGATTTTACTTCCTAGAGTATTATGGTTGTATGATTTCAGCATAACTCTTAATATGCATGCAAAGTTTCTTACAAAAAGTTATTTTGGATTTATCTAAGTAATTTAACCTTAGGGACAAATCTAAGGAATCGATCTAGGTTTGGGATCAACATTGGCTCCTCCCCTAAAGGTAACATATCTTCCATTAAATTATTTGAAGTCTGAGAGATAGGACATTCTCCCTGTCATGTGCCTTGAGAATCCACTATCAACATAGCCTTGATCTTCTTTTTGTGGATGACCTTGCATATAAAAATAAGGAAATTAGTTTCCTTTGGGTGGGGGGACCCAATCCATCACTGACTTGGATCTGCCTCGTGCATCAACATAATTATGTCTCTTCAAAGTAATTGATGCACTATTAAGTTTGGTAGGTCTCCAAACCCAACATGCTGAGGCCTTAACAACATTAACCTGATTTACCCTAAAACTAGCTATAATACTACTGAATTTTAGCCTTGCCAGTATTAAATTCTTTTGAACCTTCGCAGTATAAAAATTTCCCTTAGCAGTATTAACTTTTTGACTACAATTTTTGTTAGTTAATGCTGTTCTTATTTGATAGGGCCTCTTTATAGTTGATTGTGCTAGTTTAGAAAAACATAACATTGGTCTAGCATTATAAACTATAGTTTTGGGATGAGCAGTATTAATAGGCCTAACAGTATTAAGTGATCTTATGAATTTTTTATATTAAAACTGCTCTTGGAAATATGGTCCTGTAAGCACTTGGGTGAGCCTTTTTAGCAGAATAATTGTAATTACCTTGTATAATTATTCCTAGATACCACTCTTTCCCTTTGATGGTAATTGCAGTCAGCCTGCACATGGTTAAAACTTTCACAGACAAAACAAGCTTTATTATACATCACAAGTACAACTTCATAGACTGTTGGGACTTCTGATTATTCTTGTTTCTTTGTTTTCCCACTCCCCTAGGATTTTAGGTCCTATACATTTCAGCATACTTATGGTTTCCTACCTGGTTTTTCTTGTTGTTAGGTCTAACAAATTCTAATCTTAGAACTAGTAGGAAAAATTGTTTTCTTCTCTATTTCTCATATGACAACTAATCTAACCAATTAGGGCTTCAGGAAGTTCTCAAAACTCCATTAGAAATATCTTCACTAACACTCTTACTAGTCTTAGGTCCATAGCCTTCAAACTTAGGCTGTTGGAACTCCTCTAGACAGAGTGGACTATCAAGATTTGGGGTGAAAAATGACCCTGTAGGGAGGTGGAACAAATTATAGCTTACAAACCCCATACCCTTTCTACTTTTATTAGTTATCTGACTCCCTATTAATTTGTCTATACTCTTAGAAGCATTATCAAAATTTTCAATTTTAAGTTGATTGCTTTCTTTTTCTTGCTTAAGCTTTTCTAAATCACATTTAAGCAGTGCTAATTTTCTGAGTCTTATATATGAGGTTATCTCTTTTAAAGATCAAGGCAAGTTGCTCACAAAAATATAACCTCATTATTTTTGTAAAAAGCACAAGTTGCTCTCTTCAGATGCTAACCCTCTTTATAAGAGCTAATAAACTCAGATTTGTTAAACTTTATTCTTAAATTATCAAGTTGAGTCTTAAGAGTTTCAAAGCTTTTTAGACAGGTTTTTGAACAAGTTTTGTCATTATGTACCTCAGAGTCTGAAAAATCCATAAGAAGCTTTGTTTTGTAGGGCTTCAATCTGCCTTATAGCTCCAGTCATTACAGCTCCTCATTAATAGCCAACAATGGCTTTGAAGGAAGTTTTCCACATTTACAGTTCCTGCTAGAGCTCAGTTGTCTTGATTCGTTATTGCTATCTGAGTTCTTAGGTTCTCTCTGATTCCTCATGCAAAGTGTCCCATCTTGTGGCAGTTAAAACACTCCACCTAGGACTTGTCATATCTAAGTATGTGTCACTGCTATGATAGTGAGTGATCATTTTACCAGTTTTCTAGAAAACTTTATGTCCTCATGCCAGTAATGCTAACTGTCATTCAAATCCATATACTTCTAAGTCTTCTTCGGGGTATTTGTTAAGGTATCATATACAAGTTAAGACCCGTTTGGTTGACTGGCAAAAATGCATAAACAGTTGTCATCACTTAAGTTAGCAGTACTAAACTTGTAGTACTAGCAAGTACTAATTGTGTGCTTAGAAGGGCTACTTGAAGTGTTAGCAGTACTAAACTCCGATAGCAGTATTAACTTCATTAGTACTGCTAGGGGGATGACCAAAACTTATTCTGAGTATTTGGCTTGAACTTGTGCTTGTTGTTCTATTAACCTCTTGTTCAACAATCTTGAAAATATTGTAGAGATCATTCTAAGCTTCATAGTCGTCTAGATCAGGTTTATTCTCTAGACCACTACATGAGTATTCCACTCAGAAGGCACAGACTCTTAAAAAAATTTCAAATTTAAGATTTCTTGTGAATATGTTCACCCAATGATGACAGCTCTATGACTTACAATCTTTCTAAAGTTTTCAAAAATAGAGTCTAGAGTCACTGTGATTTAGAGCACTAATGTTCTCTACATTTGCTTTAAAAGAGTCTTTTATGTAGTCTATCTTTGTAGATCATTTCCACCAAATCTTGTTTGTATAGCAGCAAACAAAGTCTTAGCATCCTTGTACTGATTAAATGTCATTAGATGTTTATTAGGAAGTACCATCAGTAACATACTTCTTGTCTTCACATGATTCTTCTTTTGAACCTTTTCTTCAGTAGGTACAAGACCTGGTATTAGTGAAGTTGAGGTACCATCAGCATTTGTTGTTGTTTGAGCTACTGGTTTGAATGAGTTTCCATTCTCTATGACATCCCATATAAAGCATTCGTCTTTGTACTTGATGTATTGCTCAATCTTAGCCTCCACATATCATATTAACCCTATTTGAGAATGGGCAACTTTGCAGTAGTAGTGGTTTGAGCAGTTTCTAGTTCCATCTCTTCCTTGTGAATAAAGGGTTATTCTTGTTAGTTTTTTCTAGATCAAAGTTTTAGAACAAAGCTCTTATACCACTTGTTGATCCAACTTAGATCGATTCTTAGCTTGTTCTAGGTTTTAAGATACTTTGGTTAGATCTAAAAAACTATGGTAGAAACTTTATGAATACTAAAGAGTATGCGGAATCTACTCTTTAATATTAAAGATTATAATAAATAGTAAACTGTATGAAGAATAATATTATGAAAAGCTCCAATTTATTTTTATCAAATTACGAGTCTCTGTATAGTAATAGGTTTACAACCTTGAAGCTATATATCAAAAATGTATATATATAAAACTATAACCTAGGATCTCCTTTTATACACTAAGGAGTCCTTTACAAGATAACTACAAATCTTCTATAATTCTAATCTTATACGTATCTTTCTAACTTTATAAGATATACACTGAATAAGTCAATACAAATCACTTGATACGTCTTTATCTCTTTAGCAGTCTTAATCTTCATTCAACAGTCTCATAAGTTCTTCCGTTAGTCTTAGTTTTTGTACTGGACAGTATAACTTACTTAGAGTACTAACTGGTTAGTACTGGCAGTTATAACTTGAGCAGTACTAAGTATGAAGACTTTTAATTCCTAACATATTTGATTAGTGGCATGTGTTTAATTACACAGACCTTTTGCCTATAAAAACGTGCCTAAAATGACCAAAATATACCAAAAATACATTGTATTTGTGTGTTTTGTGATTTATGATTGTGCAGGTAACGGATATTCACTAAAGGACAAAAATCAAGCCAAAAATGGACCGTAAACCAAGCTCAGAATAAAAAGTGCGTCGTGATAGTCAGTTATGTCAAAAAGTCAAAGGCAAAAAGTCAAAGTCAACAAGTGAAAGATCAAAGCCGAGGACATGTGCATCTTATTTGGGCTAACCCGTTACCAAATAAACCTAAAACCCTTACCCGGCCCAAATATAAGCCCAAACCAACACTTAACAACCACACATAAGGCTGTTAAGTCTTTTACATCTGAGGTCCTTAGCCTTTGCACCGTTAGTCCTTAAGGACTAACAATGCAAACACTTCACAAAAACAGGGCAAACGCCCGTTAAACCTTTTATCCCAAAACCCATTTAACCCTTTTAACCCCTTTACCCCTTTACCTTTTACACAGTTAGTCCTCAAGGAGTAACATTGTTAGTCCAAAAGGACCATCCATGTAACACAACCATACAAGCTGAGGGACCAAAAGTGTTAATTCTACAAACCTTTAACCCTGTTATCACCAAAATAGTAATACAAACGAAAAACCATTTTTGGCGCCAAATTACTACTCCTGTGTCTTCAACCTCTAGCCCCTGCAACACAAAACAAACCCATCACCATCCCAACTCAACCCCACATCACATGGGCCAAAAATCCACCTTGGCAATCCTAAGCTTTCCCATTCGTCCAAGGGATGAAGACAAAAATAAAGGGTTGAGATCAAAGAACTTGGAGAGCACACAAGACAGATGGCTGAGATGATTTTAGACTTCTCCTCACACAAGAAACACACTCTTGTTTCTCCTCACACAGAAAACACACTTCAAAGGGCAAGACTTGAAGTATTTTAGTATAAATAGGCTCATTGTAAGCCTTTAAAAGGCATCTAGTTTTACTTTTCAGTATAATTTTAACTTTGTTTTTAACTTATTTTTCTTTAAGCTTTGTACTGTTTAATTCAAGTTGAATGAAATTTAAGTTTTTATGTTAAATCTGTTTTTTTAAAACAAGTTAATGTATTTGTGTTTTTAAATACACATTTTATAAAGCGTACAAAAGTTTTTTAACTTATACTTAAGCTGTTAACTTAAGCACTATAAGTTTTTCCATAACTTATAGTTTTTAAGTCCTTTTACTAAAAATCACAAAAAAAATAAAGAATCTGTCAAAATTTCACTTGGAGCATGGTGTATAATAGATGGCCATGGGTTAGTGCTTATGTGGATAAGCTATAGGTTGGTTATAAGCTGATTTGAGTGCTTGAATCATTCATAAAAACTCTAGACCTTTGTAAGTTCTCAAAAGTCATTTTTAGCTTAAAAAGTTGAACATGCTTATTGCTGGCTTACTGTTCTTATTATTACTTATCTCTGCTTTATATGTCTTATTATTGTGGTTTGATCATGTTTTAATGCTAGTTGTAGTTTAAATCTTGTTGTTTTAAGTTTTGGCAAAATCCGTCTTAAATAGCTTATAAAGTAGCATAGTTATTAATCTTGTTATTCTGGCTTATTTAGTTGTTAAAAGTTGTTCATTTGGTTTGTTTAAGCTAAAAATAACCTGGTCTTTGAGTTTTAGTGACTAAATCTTAAGTTATCAAGCTCAAAATCATTAATATAAGTTTAAAGGGGTGTTTGGCAAAGAACAATACTAACCATTGTTAGTACTGTTTTAACCCATTTGGGAGATTTGATTACTAATGTAGAGGCCTCTTAATCCATTTTAGGTATTAGTTTAAGTTTAAAAACAAGTTTTAAGGTTTTATGTAGGCATGTTATGAATTTGTGTTATTAAAAACCTCTCATTGTGCTTATTTTAATTCTTGGCTTAGAAATCTTTTAAGTTCATGTTTTCATGTTTATTTTGCTCTTAAAGTCATATTATCATTTAGAGTCTCAAAGGTTTATGGTCCATTTCATGTTATGCAAAAGTTTTGAAAAACCTGTCATACTTGTTCTTCATTTTCAGTCCCAAAACACCCTTTTTGATTCATAGATTTGAACTAGTAAATGGAACCTTATGGACTTGAACTTCTGAATATAAGCTCATTGGGAGCTTAACTTCATCTGTTTGGGCTTGTTTAACATTTCCAAATTATTAAGTAGGTTTAAATTAGGTTCAAAGTTTGCTAAAAAATGAAAAAAGCTGTTAAACACGTCTTGTGACAGTTTGCTTTAATCTTTTGTTTCTTGATGTTTATGTGTTTAAGCTCATGTTTTTAGTGTTGAATCTTGTAGTGTAATAGTTAATCTTGTTAGGTTTTGATTTGTAGCTTCTGAAAGTAGCTTCTTTTAGCTTATTTGACTTAGGATTAGAGCTTATTTAAGGTTATGAGCATTTGTGGTTTAGAATCTAAGTTTAAAAACCTCTTAGGAAATTCTGTCCTTTAAGCTTAGTTTAGCTTATTTTTCTTTACTTAATTTTGTTCATAAGTGTTTAATAGGTGTAGTTTAGTATATGTGTTAGCTTATTTTTCTTTTTCATTAGCTTATTAAGTCTAAAAAATGCAAACAATTAGCCCTTTTTGCCCTTAGTTTAAAAAAGCATTCTGTCAGCTTTTATAGCTTATTTCTGTGATTATTTTAGGTTTTTATAAAAAGTCACATTTTTAAAGTTGCTTATTTTTAGGTATTAAAGCTTTTTCATAAAAAAGTTTTGCAAAAAAAATATGTTGGAAGTTGAGGGAAATCAGGGGTGAGCAAGACTCGAACCCCTGACCTCAACCTCCCCTCAACCAACATATTTAACACAACACACACAACGAACAGCGCCCTTGGGTCTTTTCCGTTTTATCTTGCACAAATTAATCATTTACCCTTTTTTAGCTTTTTAGCTTAACAACCCTTTTGGGCTTATTACCAGCTTATTGAAATAAGCTGGTAGAGCCATTTTATTTTTCTTAGGTTAAGAATAGCTTAAAGCACTTTTCATAATTTTTTCAGAATTTTCCAAATTCGTTTAGTATTTTTTATTAATTTTTTAGATTAAATCAGTTT
Organism: Tanacetum coccineum; assembly: GCA_026074375.1. Taxonomy (NCBI): domain Eukaryota; kingdom Viridiplantae; phylum Streptophyta; class Magnoliopsida; order Asterales; family Asteraceae; genus Tanacetum; species Tanacetum coccineum. The sequence continues at coordinate 11,479 of BQNB010095313.1, forward strand.
TTATTTCATAATAAAAAATATAAAAGTCAAAAAAATATAATTTTTTTAAAATTTTCTTTTATCATTTAGGATTTATAAAAATTAAATTTGCATTTGTAGGGTTAAATTTGTAGAATTTAGTTTTTTATAGAACGGGATTTGAATCCCGTGATCGTTTTTAGTGTTTTAGCCTTAATTGCTTCCGTTTTAGTTTGCCTTTGTTTATTTTAGCATATTATTAGTAGAAATAGAAAACCTAATCCAATTTGTGATTATTCAAGCATTGTTTAACAAACGTTACCTCGATTTTCTATTCACACCTCGTCGGGACACGACCCGGGAAGGTTTTTAGGATTTTGCTTTGGTCAAAAGTGATTATCCCTTCTAAAAGCCTTACGGAATTCTTATCATTGATTTCTTGAGATTATCCTTATATATATTTATATTATATATTTATTATATATTATATATATATATAGTAAAAGCAACAAGTCAATTTTTTGCGCCGCTACCGGGGAGGTTGTGAAACGAATATTGTGTACATTTGAAGACTAGTGTTTGAAGAACCTTCTCCGTAAAGTTTATTGCTTATTTTGTGAATATATAAAATACAAAAAAAATAATACAAAAATATTTTATTTTCTTGATTTTCTTTTTCATTATATAAAAACACAAAAATCATTATAAATACTTTACCTAAAGTATCTGCAATACCAAAATAATTGAAAAACTGACAAAACAAATCGTGTTGTTAATCGTTATAATCGGCTCACCTTTGAATTACAAACTATAAGGGGGGTCTAAGGAGGGCTTGATCCAAGGAACATCGCCCAAAAAGGAAGAACGCTTTTAAATCGCTTCGGCGTGCTAATTCCTTCCGTTCTCTTGTGCGTAATTTAAAGAGCTACCATGGACTTATAACTTTCGATTACCAAAAATATTGTGTTTTATTCATAGTTAGTTCATGCGCACTCGTTCTCAAACCCGTAACCGTCCTCAACAACAAGTCCCACC
>BQNB010095314.1:0-25900 GCA_026074375.1 Tanacetum coccineum
TTTTCGGACGAGACGTAATCGGTTCATTAAATAAATAACGAATACTAATAACGAATATTTTTATAAATATTATAAAAATATTTATGAAATAAAATCGTGTAAATACTCATTTTTATCAGAAAAATGATTTGAAAAACAATGGCGCAAGTTTCGTGATTTGAATCACCCGTTAAGTCGCCCAAACGAGCCCCGAACCATTATTTTACAAAATAATGCCCAACATTTACACTATTAGTCCCTGTGAGATAATTATATAATTGACCCTAAACTATTAACTACTTGCCACTTATTTTAAAACTTTTATTATATATATAAAAAGTTTATAAAAATTTCATTTTATCAAAAAAATTTACACACACTCATACACCCATTTCTCCCTCCCCTCTCCACCGGAAAAACAATCCGGCCACCACAGCCACCGCCGGAAAAGATTCCGGTCATCTTCTCCGGCCACTTTTCCGGCCAAACTCCGGCGAACCCAAAACCTTATAAAACGTTTCTCATCTCCGGATCTACCCGATCCTCACCACCACGCGCCACCACTCGCCACCACAGTCGCCCCCTCCTCCGACGACAGCCACCTACCTCCATCATCATCATCATCATACCTCCATCGTCATCCTCATCACCATCGCATCATCATCATTACGCCACCTCCATCATCATCACAGCCGCCGCGGCTCAACCCCGAGGGGGTGTTTGTTTCGGTAGTTTAACCAACCACCCACAAGGGGTGCGTCGGTCTGTCTCGCCACCCAAAAGGGTGCGTAGGTTTGACAGAGCCACCACCACAATGGTGCGCTTGGCTTTGTTCTTACCACAAAAAGGGTGCGTTTAGTTTTATAAATCGCCACAAGGGTGCGTTCGGTACCGGGTCAGCCACCCGGTTAGGGTGCGTTTGGTGGTGGCAGCCCAACATGGGTGCGTTTGGCTGTGTAAAACGGCCCACCGAGGGGTGTTTGTTTGCTATGTAAAGCTGCCAAAAGGGTGTTTGTTTCGAGGGGACAGCAGCTAGGCTGTCCGGGTTACTGTTCACCAGCCGTAGAGTGCGTTTGAGTTATAAGGAAATAGATTAGGGTGCGTTTGGGTTGGCTGTTCCACAGCCAAGGGTGCGTTTGGTGTGATAGGAGACGAATTAGGGGCGTTTGATTTATGTATAAACCGAAGAGGGTGCGTTTGGTTAAGGTTATAACAGCAGTGGGTGCGTTTGGATCTGCGTTTAAAGGGGTGTTTGTTTGGCTGTTTAGCAGCCTTATGGGTGTGTTTGGTTATGGGTATAATCTGCCTTTAGGGGCGTTTGGTTATGGGTTTAACAGCCCATATAGGGCTGTTTGGTTTAGCCATCTGGGTGCGTTTGGATCTGCGTTAAAAGGGTGTTTGGTTTAGCAGTTTGGGTGTGTTTGGTTTTGCTATTTTTAGTATTTATTTATTTAGCCTTGTTAATATATATTGAAACGAGAGTAATTCGCAACACGGATTGTTTTGAAAATGGGAAAAACGTTGAGTTTTGTTAATATGGAAAACGTTTTATAAACGAATAGGTCATGCCGAATTTTCTACAAAACTTTATTCTTAGTATTTTTCGCTACAATATATATTATTTTAGAAACCCGATAAAATGACAAAGTTATATAGTTTTAAGATTTTTTTTATTGTAATAATACAATGAATCGGTAAATAAACGAAAACTATACTTTTATAAACAAGATAACTAGTTTAGTTAAAACGGGTAACGAAATACTAAATTATAAAATATTATTTTATAATCCCCAACTATAACTTTTGTAAAGTCTTTAAAACGTCATTTATCTAACTCGTAACTTTAAAACGTGTGTTTACTTTTATGCAAGAACGTTTTATTTATTTAGTAAAGTGAATTTCGAAAACGTGTCGAATTATATTGTTACGATTATTTTTCGTACGTTTATTAAATAATACGTGTAAAGTATGAAACATATGCACCCGTAGCTAGACTAGAGTCCATAAGAATACTTTTAGCTTATGCTTGCGCACTAGACTTTAAGTTATACCAAATGGATGTGAAGAGTGCATTCCTTAACGGTTTTATCAATGAGGAGGTTTACGTGGCACAACCTCCGGGATTCATTGACTTCGCAAAACCTAATTATGTCTACAAACTTAAGAAAGCTCTTTATGGTCTAAAACAAGCCCCAAAAGCTTGGTATGATCGATTAAAAGCCTTTCTTATTAAACATAATTACTCCATGGGAATGGTAGATAACACACTCTTCACTAAAAAGAAAGACTCCAATCTCATTATTGTCCAAATATATGTTGATGACATTATATTCGGATCAACTTGTCAAGAAATGTGTGATGACTTTGCCAAGATCATGCATGATGAGTTTGAAATGAGTATGATGGGGGAACTAAATTTCTTCTTAGGATTACAAATAAAACAATTAGATGATGGAATATTTTTTAATCAATCAAAATATATTAAGGAAATGCTTAAGAAATTTGGACTAGAAGACTCTAAGCCAATAAAGACCCCTATGTCTACGGAAACCAAACTCACGAGAGACGAAGAAGGTGAGTCCGTAGATAATACCAAATATAGAGGCATGATAGGTAGTTTATTATACTTAACGGCAAGTAGACCCGATATCATGTTTAGTGTTTGCCTTTGTGCCCGCTTTCAAGAGGATCCTAAAACCTCTCACCTAGAAGCGGTTAAACGTATCTTCCGATACATTAAAGGCACTACGCATTTAGGATTATGGTATCCTAAGGGATCCGGCATAGAAACAATAGTGTATGCGGATTCGGATCATGCGGGAGATTACGTGGATCGCAAGAGCACTAGTGGTGTTTGCACGTTTATGGGATGTTGTCTAACATCGTGGTTTTCAAAGAAGCAAACCGCTCTTGCCATCTCCACAACCGAAGCGGAATACGTAAGCGCCGGAAAGGCATGTCAACAAGCTCTATGGATGAAGCAAGCTCTCATAGACTATGGCGTTAGGTTAGACGACATTCCAATAATGTGTGATAACAAAGGGGCTATAGACTTAAGTAAGAATCCCGTTCAACACTCACGAACAAAACACATTGAGATTCGTCATCACTTCCTTCGCGATAATGTTCAAAAAGGAAATATCTCTATAGAAAAGGTCACATCGGAAGACAACATAGCCGATATCCTAACTAAACCACTTAAACGTGAGCCATTTAACTACTTACGTCTAGGCCTAGGAATGATGGAACAAATCGATTAAGTTTTCGGCATAATAAAAAATCATTGTTTGACAAAAATCCTGAAAAAAAAATTCAAACAGATGGCGGCCCCCTTAATTCATAAAGGGCGGGCCCCTTAATTTTAAGGGGACCACCCAGACTTTAAGGGGACCACCCACTGACAATTTTTTTTTCTTTTCTGAGTCTAGGCTTCTATTTCACACAAAAACACAAGATTGGGAAAAGTTTATAAACAAACTTCTACTAATTCTTCTATCTTAATGCATATCTCATTATACATATATACAATAATCCCAATCTATTATTTTCTAAAAAGTTCTTCTCACAACTAGGAGCACATAAAAATCAAGTTTCATATATTGTTAAGATATGCTAAAAATATTTTTCACATATGCATAATGATTGCCTTACTTGTTGTGAAAAGTATATAATCTAATATATATTTTTCGACAATCTTGGTTGAACAAAATTAAATCAAGGAGCATTTGGATTATTTCTTAGGTTTTGCATGTCTTAGTGTCGAAATAATCGCTACTCCACATTTGTCGCATTTAGGCACACACTAGTACTTGCACATAAGTTTAGTTCATTCTTAACTTAGCCCTCTTGACAAGAAAAATTCTTTGTGCATCATATCTTGTTACTATTTTATATATGTTCTTCATTTTTTTTGGTTCTCAATTCATATATGAGTATATGCTAAAATTATGTGAAATAGTTTTGTCCTACATCTTGTCATATATATATAGAATGTTGAATGCTTAAATGCTATGTGCTAAAAACCTTAATTGCCATAAAAGGATGGACTTGCTGCAAACTAACCACCAAAACAGAAACCCTCACACAAAATTTTAAGAAAAATCAAAACTTCCTTCGCAATATGTTCAAAAAGGAATATCTCTATAGAAAAGGTCTCATAGATGACAACATAGCGTTATTCTAACTAAACAACTTAAAACGTAAGCCATTTAACTACTTACGTCTAGGTTTAGGAATGATAGAACAAATTGATTAAGTTTTTGGCATAATAATAGAAATGATATCTCAATATGAACCATTTGTCATATAAATCTGTGAAATTTTTTTCTCAACTGGTGGTGGGGCCCCCTTATTTCCATAAAGGGCGGCCTCCTTATTTTTAAGGGGTCCACCCTGACTTTAAGGGACCACACACCTGATTGACATATTTTTTTTCTATCTGTGTCTGGGTTCTCTATTTTCACAATAAATCACAAGATTGGGAAAAGTTTATAAGCAAACTTTTACTAATTCTTCTATTTAAATGCATATCTCATTATACATATATACAATAGTCTCAATCTATTATTTTCTAAAAGGTTTTTCTCACAACTAGGAGCACATGAAAATCAATTTTCACATATTGTTGAGATATGCTAAAAATATTTTTCACATATGCATAATGTTCTCTTACTTGTTGTCAAAAGTATATAATTTAATATATATTTTCGATAATCTTGGTTGAGCAAAATTAAATCAAGGAGCATTTGGATTATTTCATAGGTTTTACATGTCTTAGTGTTGAAATAATCGCTACTCTACATTTGTCGCACTTAGGCACACACTAGGATTTGCACAAAAGTTTGGTTCATTTTTAACTTAACCCCCTTGTCAAGATAAATTATTTGTGCATTATATCTAGTTACTATTTTATATTCTCTTCACTCTTTTGGTTTTCAATTCATATATGATTATATGCCAAAATTATGTGAAATATTTTTATCCTACAACTTGTCATATATATGTAGAATGTTGAATACTTAATTGCTATGTGCTACAAAATCTTAATTGTCATAAAAGGATGGACTTGCTGCAAATTAACCACCAAAACAGAAACCTTCACAGAAAAATTTTAAGAAAAATTGATTTTTAGGAAATCTGGGAAATAGCAGTAGGCGGCTGGTATGTGCTTAATTACACATACCATTCTCCATTTAAAACAGACTTAAAAGCTAAAAACATACCAAAAATACATTTGTATTTGTATGTTTGCATTTGTATTGTGCAGGAAACGGAAATTCAAGAAAAGGAGCAAAAAAAGAAAGCCAAAGGCAATCAAATCCAAGCACGGAGTGGAAAGGCCAAAGTCAAAAGTCATCAAAATGAAGAAAATACAACTTGAGGGCTTAAACTGCAAGTCTAAAGTTGTATTACAAAGTTTTAAGAAAAGAGGGAGCAAAGTTGCAAACGGTAGAGATTAATTTATATAAAAAAGGTTTATTACAACTTGAGGGGATCAAAAGCTGCCTACTCCCTAAAAGCCTTCTTTCCGCCCAAACAAACCCCAGTTACAACTCGGTATGTCGTTCCTCATACTTTCGTTCCTGAAAAACCAATTCTCTTCCCTAGACCAAAATTCATTTTTCATCCCCCCTACTACCCCCCCCCCCCCCCAGTTGTATAAATGCCATGTTGGCAATCCCTCTCCATTCCCAAAAAAGCATTTGATGGTGGGATTGTTCCATAAAGAAGCTCAAAAGGAAATCAAAGGGAGGCGGGGAAAATAATATAGGGGGGGGCGGTTGTGTGGGGGGGACCAAAAAAAAATTAAAAACAACCTAAATAAAAAACATATATATGGTGGAAATTTGCTTTAGATTCCCCTCACACAACTAGCACACTTGGTTTTATCTCTCCAAAGAAGCACAAGCTGCAAGATGAAGACTTCGGCTATAAATAGAGCTTTTTGTAAGCCATTGAGGCATCTAGTTTTTTAGTTTTTAATCTTAAAAATAATTTAGCTAAGTTTCAGTTTGTTTTAAGTCATTACAGCTTTTTACTTTCAGCTTTGTAACACTTTCAAGATTAATGCAAGTTTGAAGTTTTTAAGTAAATTTACAATACCAGTGTTAAGTTTCTTAATCATATTGTTTTGTGTTTAAAAACATCTCACCACAGCTTACTCATAAGCTGTTTTCATTAAGTAAAGAGAAAAAGTTAAGTAGTTAAGAGAAAATCACAAATATCACTCTCAAATATACCACAGCTTATTTTATGGATGATAAGCCAGTTCTGGATGGGCTTATGGACTCTCACTAGCTTGCTTTATGCAAGCTAGAGCTTGTAGATTCATTGTTTGACCCTGTTTAGAGCAAGGGTTTTGTAAGTCTATCTCTCTTTTTCTCATTATTCTTACTTTCAGCAGAACTGCTAGTTATAAGTTAACATGAGAGGATAATTCAAGGCTTATTTAAGTGATTATTTATGAATGAAATTGCTCATAAGTGTTTACTTTGTTATTTGTTAATCTCGTTTTTAATTAGTTTGAATAAATTTGATTTTTGGAAATGTAAAGGATGTTTTGAAACAAGCTTAGTTTTAACTTTTTATAAAAAAAATAAAAAAAACCTTTTGGAGTTAGTACTGCTAAGTTCATTTTAGGAAACAGTACTAACCTAACACTAACCAAGTACTAACTCAAGTAGTACTGTTAGTAGTACTTGTTGAGTACTGGCAGTTCAACTTTTAGTAATCAGCTTATTTTGTCAGTTGTTTAGATTTCTCTCAGCTTTTTAGAGTAGTTTAAGCCTATTTTAGTACTGTCTTTCGGTAGAAACTTATTTCTGTCTTTTCAAAATAATTTAAGAGTTTATCAGGTTTTAGTTTTCTAGGCTTTTTTATATTTATAGTCTATTCTGAGTTGCATTATTTCTTTTGCTTAGTGCTTATTTTGGGTAATAGTTAACCTTCTGTTTAGCTTTAATTGCGTATTTCTTGTTTTAATTGTGTCTTGTTTGTGTTAGCCTTTAGCAGTAATAACCATTTAAGCTAACAGTACTACTTTAAGCCTTAACAGTACTAACTTTGCCATAACAGTACTAAATTTAAGTTAGTCCTGGTAGTTAAATACTGTAGTACTGTTGTGTTTATATTGTTAAATTTAGCTTAATTGCATGCTTAATTTGCTTATTAGATTTTGATAGATATTTGATTTGTCTTAGATCTTTTGAGCTAATTGTATCTTAGTGTAAAAGTTTTTAGCTGTTTATGACTTTTCTAGCTTTAATTTTCAATTTCCAGCTTAGTTCTTTGTTTAAATTTTATGTGCATTTACTTTCAGTTTTTAATCCCAATCATTCCGTGTTACATTCAAGACACCAATTTCAATCGGTCTTTCGTTATTCCATTATAGCTCTTGGGACATAACGACCCGGAGTTTCTCTATACTGCTTCCGGTTTACTTGAATTCGTGAGTGCTGACCTTTGCTGTGTATTTTTATATATTTACATATATATATATATGTTTATGTTTATTTACACATAAAAAAAAGGGGTGAGTTCGCGCGTAACCAATTTTTGGCGCCGTTGCCGGGGAGGTTGAAAAAGAATATCGCTACGTATTAACAACTTGTGTTTGAATCTGTGAATATTTTATAAAAAAATTTAAAAAGTAATCTAACACTATTTTTCATTTTTTAGTTTATTTACACATATAAAAACAAAGAAAAACAAAAATTCAAAAAACATTGTCAATATAAACAGAAATAAAAAATAACTCCTATTGTATCAATTGTTCCTTACTGTGTGGAACTATACAAATTGTTCCCTACTCAAAACAAAAGATTTACAAAAACTTGCCTTTTGTGTCTACTTACATGTACAGGCTCAACTTGAAAGGTTTTGAACAACTTTAAAGTGTATAAGGAGGGGTTGGTTCATAGAACTACGCCCGATAAGGGAAGAAATAAGCTTCGCGCTAAGTCCTTACTCCTCGCTCACCTGTGCGTTTATCTTTCTTGTGAGCTACGTGAAGTTAAGTAGATTCATTTGGTTTAAGTTGTCTTATCTCATTGTCCGTAAAATCAATTGTGATAAATCATTGAAAAAAGCCAAAAAAAATTAGTGTAGATTTTCTTTTTTATATTCTATTTTGTGCATGCGCATCGTTCTCAAGCCGTAGACCGTCGACAACCACAAGTCCGACAAAACCTTATGTTGAATCATCCAATCTTGAGAAACCTGATAATTCCCTCCTATCAGGTTAAGCGATGGCTGATATCGTACTATGGCGCTAAATTGTCGAGCACCCACGAGGTTACGAGGATGCGTAATTATTCCGGATAAACACCGCGGAATAACTTGAAATCAAGCAGGGTCTTATGATTCTTGTCCAAAACAAGAATTTTTGGAACACTGTTAAAGAAGACCCAAATGCTCACATCCGTTATTTTCAAAACAAGATCAATTCTACGATGAAGATCCTGAACGTACCAATTACGTCGGGTTATACTTATGTTTTTCCCATTTTCTCTCGAAGGGCAGGCTCCGGATATGGCTGGAAATAAGAACCCCCTCGGTCGATTGAAACATGGGATGTCTTGTTACGAAATTTTTAACACATTCTTCCCTCCCTCTTAAAACGACAAATCTCAGAAATGAAATCACGAGATTTTCAGCAAAACTTTGACGAGAGTTTTGTGAGGCTTGGATCGTTTCTATGATCTTTTAAGGGGATGCACCTCATATGGGTTTTCAGATTGCATCATACTCGCTACATTCTTTAATGCCCTAACTCAATTGATCAAGATTCAATGAACTCGGCTGCTATAGGTGGTAACTTCTTAGACAAAATGCCTCGAGATGTTTAAAAATCATCGAGAGCAAGTCTAAGGTACGTCAATCAGAAACAAAGCTTTGTAGCTAAAATCGAGTAAGCTCTTCCCCCCGCAATTCATCTGATGTTGCTGAAATCAAAGACATGGTATACGGCATTGATTCTCGACAGATAAAATACAAACCCAGCTTATGCCCCGTAAAAGAGTGAACAATAGAAGTGTAACTTGTGGGGGAGGGTCTTTTTTATCAAAAATGTACTGACACTAATAGAACATTTACCATGACAATTATCTAAAGAGTATGTGTCCAGGCCGCTGCGGCCAATTTCAACCAAGGCTAATTCTGGTTATCGACCCCGTTGGTCTCCAAATAATTTCGACTCCTTGGTTTTCCTTCCCATTCAATCCTCTTGCAATAGTCAAACATTTTCAATCGAGGAAACAAATTTCAATTCAAAACGAGGTGGAAACATTTCAACCAAGGTCAGATTTATCGAACCTTCGGTCAATCTAAACCGGTAGCTCATCAAGGACCTGATCCTCAGACACCACGGTGGTCAAAATACAGATTTTGAAAGATATGTCACGGCCAATGATGCAGTGTTGAGAAAACATGCAAAACCAGGTCAAACCTTGCAATCCAAAATGGACATTTATGAATGACATGATTTTAAATTTGTTACTACATTATACAGCTTCTACTTCCGGTTCTGGGACTCTTCCTGGTAACACTGTTACCAACCCAAAGGAAGATTTAAAAGGTATCACTACCCGAAGTGGTGTTACCATCCAAGGACCGAAAGCAGTTAGTCATGACACCGAGGGTTGACAATGGACTCGATCGCTGCCTCTGCTAATAACGGGGGAAGCCTCCGCAGACTGTTCCAACCTCCCTTTGTTTCAAATTCAGTTCTCGTAATCAAATTGAGCAAATGTTTCTACTGTTGATACTCCAATTCCTAAAGCCTCAATTCCCATTTCCATCAAGAAAGAAACGAGAAAACCGCGTGAAAAAAAGCAGTAGCGACAAATGAGAAATTCTATGGAATCTTCAAAGATAATGAACTTTCGAGATTAGCTTATTTGGATGCTTTTGACTCTTATGCTAAAAATTCGCTCAACTTTAAAGCTTTAATCGGAAACAATGTGAAATTGAGTGAAATGGCAAAAATTGAACGAAACTTGCTAGGCGGTCATCCTTAAACATGTTGCCTAGAAAACTTGGAGACCACGGCAGAATCCTTAACCCATTGTGAAATTTTCTGGCATTAACACATGCAATGCCTTGGCCGCATCTCGGTGAAGCATCAATCTTATGAGTATCAGTGCGGAAGGATCTCTCTCTTTCCAGAGCTTACCCCACATGCATGACGCTTGTGCTAGCGACGTTCATCACTACACAATCGGTATCGCCAAAGACGTCCGTTGAGTGGGGGGAAAGTTCCAATTTCCAGCCGATTTTGTGGTTGTTGAATTTGAGCCAGACCCCCGAGTACCTCTAATTCTCGGGAGGTGTTTTCTGAAAAACTAGTCGTGCATTAATCGATGTGTACGAGGGTGAAATTACCTTCGTGTTGGCAAGAGGGCCATAACTTTAACCTAGATCAAACTTCGAAGGTTCACGGCAAATTTCAATCATTATGTCGGCCAACCGGCATAGACGTTCATTGATATGGCTAGTGAAGAAAATCGCAAGTGGTTTAGGTTTTTCTGATTTAGGGTAGCATACAGAATCTTCTAAGTGCTTTGATCATATTGTTGCTAAATTCATCTTCGACCACTTAACTTCCATTTGGCGAAAGTGACTTTCTACTGTTGAGGAAGCAAATGCTTATCTTGCTCTAAAATGATCGATACAAACTTCACTGGAAGTTGATCAGGACTTATTATGATCCCGACGGGGACATTCTCATCCTAGGATGCATTCTTGAACAATGAACTCACGACTCCCTATTCCAAATCAAGGAGATTGTTCACCAGAAACCAAGAAGAATCAAACTCTTGTGAAGCAAAAAACTGTTAAAATCTTCGATTGATGAACCGCCAGAGGTTGAATATCAAAGACTTACCTCCCCATCTTGAATACGCAATTCTTGGAAGTTGACAACATGTTACCAGTCATAAATGCTAAAGATTTAAGTTTGGGGGAGAAAGCCGTCCTGATCATGGTTCTTAAGTCCCACAAGCGAGCCATGATTGAAAATTATCGGACATTAGGTTTTAACCCAGAATTTTGTACCCATAATTACTAATGGAAGAGGACTATAAACCTTACAGTTCAGCCATCAGAGAAGGGTTTTAATCAAAAATCCCACCGATGTCATCAAAAATGAGTTGAAAAACTTCTTGACGATAGGATTGATTTACCCAATCTCCGATAGTACATGGCGTCAGGCCCGTACACTGTGTGCCCAAAAGGGTCGGATTTTACCGTTCTGTTTCAAAATGAAGAAAATGAGTTGATCCCCAACCTCGATTGGTGTATCGAGGTGGCGGGTATGCCATTGTCTATCGCAAAGTTTAGTTGAAGCCACGTAAAGAACACTTTCACTCCGTTTATGGATCAAAATGCTTCGAGTGATTAGCGGGAAATCAAGTTCTATTGTTTCCTTGATGGATTCTCTTTTTTTTTATGGGGTATTTCCTAATTCCAGTTGATCCTCTTGATCAAGAATTAAGACCACCTTTTACGTGTCCCTACGGAACGTATTGCTACCGTAGCATGCCTTGCGGCTGATGCAATGCACCGGGGCACGTTACCAAAGGTGTTATGTTGGCATTTCCTTTCAGACATGGTTGAAAAGACAAAGGAAGTCTTCATGCGATGATTCTTGTTTTTTGGGAATTCCTTTGAAAATTTGCCTCTCCCGTCTTGAGAAAATGTTGCAAAGATGTGAAGACACCTATTTGTGTCTTAACTGGAGAAGAGTATCTTTTTGTCAAAGAGGGCATGTCCTCGGCCATAAAATTTATAAAAAATGGGAGTGAGGATGACAAAGCCAAATAGATGTCATTGGCAAATTACCTCATCCCACCTATGTCAAAGGAATTAGGAGGTTTTCTTTGGTCATGCCGGTTTTTACCAGGTTTCATAAAGGATTTTTCCAAAAAATTATCAGACGACAAATGACTCATCTTCTCGAGAAAGATACTCCAGTTCATCTTCTCTAATGAATGCAATCCAAGCTTTCCAACGTTTTAAAAGCATTGAACTAACGGTGCTCCGATCTTGATTGCCCAAACTGGGATCTACCATATTCGAACTTATGTGCGATGCAAGTGATTACGCCATAGGGGGGCAGTTTTAGGCAACGTCATTGAAAAACATTTCCGGCCTATCCTTATGCTAGCAGACATGATCCGGGCTGGATCTAATTACACCACGACGGAAAAGGAAATGTTAGCCGTGGGTGTATGCATTCGAAAAAATTCCGGTCTTATTTAGCATGAACAAAAGCCATAGTGCATACGGACCATTACGCTCTCAAGTATCTCTTTGCCAAAAAGGATGCTAAGCGAGATTGCTCCCGATGGGTTCTCCTCCTCCAAGGGAATTTGACTTTAAAGTTCTTTGACACAAAAAGGAGCTAGAGAAACTCGCAGCCGATCATCTGTCCCGATTAGCAAAACACGTATTGAAAACGTTCCTCGACCCTAAAGATAATTATGAAACATTTCTCCCGAGACGTTAGTATGGTGACTTTTTCGTGGTGATTCTAGTATCCCTGTGGTTGCCGACTTTGCAAATTACCACGGGGTAACTTCGTTGTGATGGGCATGTTCAACACCAAAGAAAAATAATCAAGTTTTTCAATGGGACGTGAACATTATTTTTGGGATATGGACCCCTTCTTGTTTAAAAATTTGTGGGTCAAGTGATCAGGCGGATTGTGTGCACGGGCAAGGAAGCTCTCGACATTCTCGAGCTTGCCACAATCGACCACCGGGGGGACATCATGTGCAAAACCTAACGCCAAAAAGATCCTTGATTCCAGGCTTCTTTTGGGCCCCACCATTTACAAGGATGCCCACGAGTTTGTCAAAAACTGGGACTCGTGCCAACGACAAGGAAAAAATTCACAACGGGTATGAGATTGCTAAAACTATATCCAAGTTGTGAAATCTTTGGACGTTTGGGGCATTGACCTTTATGGGCCCGTCCGTCTTCACGATGGGAACAAAATTAATTCTCGTGGCCGTTGACATACTTGTCAAAATGGGTTGTAAAGCGAAAGCGCTCCACCAATGATGGCAGAGTTGTTTGCAGATCCTTAAAATCTCTCTTCGCCAGATTTTGTGCCCTAAGTTATCTGAGCTATCCTTAATGTGATCGGCGGAACTCATTTCTGCAATGTCCAATTTGCATAGGTCATGAAGAAATATGGAGTCACTCACCGTCTCTCCTACCACGTATATCCACAAACAACGAGGGCAAGTCGCTGGTTGTCTTAATCGTGGTTATTGAAACGTATACTTGAAAGGACCATAGGTGAAAAACCGTTGCTTCTGGTTCGTGAAAACTAGATGATGCACCTATGGGCCTTCGCACAGCTTACAAAACGCCCATCGGGTGTACTCCCTTAAAGTTGGTATGGAAAGGCGTGCATCTTCTATTCGAGCTTGAGCACAACGCCTATTGGGCCTTGAAACAAGCAAACTTTGATCTTTGATACTTGAGGGGTGTGATCACCGGATGAACGTTCAACTCAATGAACTTAACGAACTTCGTGATCATGCTTATATGAGAACTCATTGATCTATAAGGAAAAAACATAATAAGAGAATCCATGACTCCAAGATCAAAAATTCGTTTTTCAACGTCGGTGATTCGAGACTCCTCCTCTTTAAATTCAAGATTGAAGATTTTCTGGGCAAATCTTAAAATCCCGTGGAGTTGGACCAATCACCATCACTTAGTCTTTCCTTACGGCACTGTTGAGCTATCTCAAGCCAACAGGCCGAATTTCAAAGTGAATGGTCATCGTGTTAAGCACTACTTTGGAGGGGACGTACACATTTGGTAAGTCCCAGTTTCCAGACATTCCCCATAATTACCAATAATTCAGGTGAAGGTGTCAAGAGTGGACCTTAAACAAGGCGCTTCGTGGGAGGCAACAATGGCTTATCGTAGTTGTAATGTTTGAATAAGTGTTGTTTTGTTGTGTGAGATAGCTTTGGTCTTTCTATCACCCGTGTTTCGTGTGTTGTTGTTTTATTGTCCAGGATTACCGAATTGTGAGGCTATCGTATTCTCGGTTTTTTTTGACTATTCGATAACTCGAGCTTCAAAATCTCGCTTTTATTTTGGGAATCCCGATATCCTTAATCTAATCGACTAACATTTTATCCTTTGAACTACTTCATAAATCGGCCTATAGGTTAACGGTAATACCCTTCAAAAAACATCCGAAGGACAATGTTTTTCTAGTACTAGTCTTGGGGGGGGGGGGGTATCTTCTGGATTTTGTTTGTTGCCTTGCAGCATTGGTTACACGTAATCCCGTATTTTCACAAAATTTTTGCAAAAAACACAAAAAAAAATGAAAAAAAATTTAAACTTTTTTCAAAAATAAAATATGAGTTTTGTCAAAGTTTTGACTTTTTTTTTGGGTAGAATGCGAATAATTTTTGACTCGATCGGGCGTATTGAAGCCCTAGCTAGTTCCTTCAGGGCCAAGCTTTCACAAATTCTATTTGCTTTGAATTGTTAAAAAGGTGAAGAAACAAGAAATGATCGAGTTTAAATATAAGTTTATGTTGTTAAGCAAGATTTGTCTCAAAACTTCATATGATAACTTGTGTTCTTTTCTCATAACTTTCTAATCCACCTAATCATAGTGCTTTTGTTCAACTAAGTCAATCGATGTTTTCAGAAAAAGCTTCAAATTTGTAACTTGATTCTTTAAAAGCAAGGTTTTGAAAGATAAAATGCCAAAGAAGCATAAATGAAGTATGAATGCAAAAATGCACGAATATATAATATATGTGACATTTAAGATGATTTATTCAACTAAATGTGTATTTTGTGTGACTATTTCCCGTCCTGTGGCCACATGAATATATAATAAATGTGACGTTTGTGAGATTTAGTCACACAACGGGTGTTGTTTTTTTGGAGTTAGTCACATACAATTTAAAAAAAATGGCCAAAAGTCTTAATAAGTGTGACTATATGCTTTTTAAAATCAAGTAAATGTGTATTTTATGTGACTATTATTCATCCAATAGTCACATGAATTGTATGTTTGTGTGGCCTTTTGTAATATTTAGTCACACAAAGCATGGTTTTTTTGGGATTTAGTCACATACAAGTTAACCAAAAGTGGCCAAAAGTGTTAATAAGTGTGACCATATGTTGTTTAAAGTCAAGTGAATGTGTATTTTGTGTGACTATTGTTCATCCAATGGTCACATGAATTTTAAGTTTGTGTGGCGTTTTGTAATATTTAGTCACACAAAGCATGTTTTTTTTAATTTAGTCACATACAAGTTAACCAAAAGTGGCCAAAAGTGTTAATAAGTGTGACCATATGTTGTTTAAAGTCAAGTGAATGTGTATTTTGTGTGACTATTGTTCATCCAATGGTCACATGAATTTTTAGTTTGTGTGGCATTTTGTAATATTTAGTCACACATCAAATTAAACAAAGAGTGACCAATAATGTTGATAAGCGTGACCATATTATGTGAGTGCATCTTTTAGTCACATATAACAAATCAATAATTTGTGTCATTATATATATATATATATATAACAGATCAATTAAAAACAAAAAGCAATTTCAAATTGAATAAAACTCGAATGTATATAACTGAACCAAATATACAATTATAATGTCGTACATAATCAAATTTTCAGCTAAACACAATCTATGAACATTTCTAAGTAGTTGCATAAATGAATAGTTATTTGCTTGTTTCTTAAAAAAGATGCCAAGCTGCTACATGTCTCTCTTCTGTCAGCGGAGCTCGTCATTCTACACCACTATCAACGATCACCAACACCATGCCTACAACCATAACACAATGTACTACACAAACACACATACCTTAAAAATAACGATCGAAGGTACTGCAATAGCACAAACTTCTTTAACAGCACTAATATACTCGAACAGTATTAACATATATATTAGCAGCTGATACTTAGCAGCACTAATTGAGCCTGGCAGTACTAACTAATAATAGCAGCTGTATTAACTTGGCAGTACTAACTAATAACAGCAACAGTATTAACTAACAACAGTATTAACTTCTAGTTGAGCTCATATCAGCAGCATTAATTTCCCTTAATCTCAATAGTTTGTTGGTTCGTCTGATATAGTATATATAAAATACTAGGCAAATCCAAATTCTTCACCCTTGACAAAGGGAAAAAAGTCAAGACCTACTTAGAAATAAAATATAAGAGAGAATCAATGATAAAAAGATTCCGGAAGAGATATTCCCGGGTCGTATGTCCCAACGAGGCTGCAATTGAAATTTATCCTGGTTTGATGAGAAATTGAATGATGGAAACACTGATATAATTAAAACTAAAGTTAATTAAATAAAACCTAATTTAATCTACGGGAAACAAGCAAAGGAAATGGGATCTTAAAAAAAACGGGAAACAAAATTAGTTATAGGGAAACCTAAATACTAAAAATTAAGAAAATAAATGCTAAATTAAATTAAAAATTAAAATTAAATTCTAATTAACTTAATTTGAAAAATAAAGAAAACTAGAACTAAAACGGAGGTCGTTTGAATGCTAAACGAAAAGAAACGGTAAAACGCACCCGGTAAAACGGGTCTAAAACTGAGATTTAAGAAAAATTAAGGCTACACTAAAATTTATAATTTTCCTAGACACTAAATGACAAAAGAAAATTTTACAAAAAAGAAAAATATTTTTTTATTAATTTTTGGATTTTTTATGAATTTTTAAAGATTAAAAACTAATTAAAACTAAGAAAATAGAAAAAGACAAAAAATAAAAGTTATAAAAATTCTGAAAAAATAAAATTAAATAAAGAAAAAGTTAACAATTCTAAAAATATAAAAATGCCCAAATTTTACTGATTATATAAAAAGTAATTAAACTAATTAATTTTAAACCTAATTTATATTAATTAAATTAAATAAACTAACTGTGGTTAACTAAAAGGACTAACAGTGAAAAGGACACAAGGACAAACGGGGTAACAGGCTAACTAACCACAGGGACTAACAATGTTAACACTAAAAAAGAAAATTACACAAATGGTCCCTGAAGTGGACCCCGATTGCAAGGTGGGTCCAACTAGCTTATTATCAAAAAGCTATAAAAGCAATGTTGTTAAGGGGCTTGAGGGGAGCATTTTTCATAAAAGGAGTATAAGCTGAAATGAACTAAATAAGCTAGAAATGTAGCTTTTTGGACTGACAGAAACTTAATAAGCTTAATAGCTTATTTTGCTTTCTTATTGGGATATAAGCTACAAAATAAGCTAGAAAGCTAGGGGGATAAGTCACTAGGCAAAGGGTGTCCTAAAATATAAGCTATGTATCTTAGAATAAAGCCCATAAATAAGCTGGAAAGTGACTTAAGCTATGTGACAGTTTATAAAAGAAAACAGAAAAAAAGGTAACTTTAAGGCTAAAATAAGCTAAGCTAAAGGAGGAGTTAAGCTACAAGACTATGGGGAATTAAAGGGCTACCTATAAGCTACAATAAAAGCTAAAAGAAACTAGGGGCTTAATACAAAATAAGCTAGATAGAAGGGGCTGAGTTTAGGTGCTCAGCACCAGGGGAGCTCAAACAGTGAGCTGAAAGGCTTTTTGGGCTTATGCAAATAAGCTCTTTAGGACTTTTTAAGCCAAGATCAGTACAAACAGATTGAAAGGGGTGGTAAATAAGCTTATTTTCAAAGTTTGAGAGCTTAGGGCTTATTTAAAGTTGCTGATAATGGGGCTTAATATTGACTGTTTTCAAAGAAATGATGCATACACACACACTTGACTTGGGCTTATGGTTATATGACAGAAATAAGGGTTGGGTTTATTGGCTAGAAACAACAACAAAAAGCACAAAGATAATGTGCTTAAGCTGCATAAGCAGCTTGAGTGGTTTAGCTTATTTTTGCTTATTGGAAATTTGACAGTTTACAAAAGAAACCTAAAAAACTTATTTTGACACTAAAAGTTATAGTTTAAATGATCTAATGAAGACTACACACTCAGCCAAAGTTGGCTGAGTGTTTGTGACCCAAACCAATTCCCATTTGACCCACTTTGGGGTTAAACCAAACACTCCCTTATTTTATAAAAGTGGAGTTTTGGCTGATTTTTGGTGAAATAAGGCTAAGAGAAGGGTGTATAAGGGATACTCAATCACTTTAACACACTCTTAAACAATTTAAACAGGATTTAAAAAGCTTAAATCATACTTGAAATTTCGACAATAGCAATTTTCTCAAAAACTCTTAAAACAACTGAGTTACACTTAAATGATTAAAAGAAAGACTTGGAATTAAAATTAAGCTAAAAAAAAACATTAAAAAATGGTGTGTTGCTTCGGCTTGCTCTCTCTTCTTTTTATAGCAGCTCAAAGCCTTGTGGCTCATGGGTTGTGCTTGTTGTGAGAGTACAAGGCCTCTTCAAAGCAATCCTAGCCCTTGGATCACATTATCATACCATCTCACCATTGATGTTCTTCGGGTTGAGTGTTTTGGCGAGTGGGAAGGGTTATAGGGTTGGGGTTGAGTGGGGAAAGGTGAGGGATAGCTGTAGAGGTACTTGGGATAGTGGTATGGCAAGAAAACCATGGGGAAGGGGTGGTTTAGGTTTTGGCGGGTACGATGGTGGTTGCAGTGGTTTAAAAGAGAAGTTTGGAGATGATGCAAAAATAGTCCCTCATGTTTCTTCCTCTTTTCATTTTCTTTTTAAGCTTAATTTCAGTTATAAAAAGGTTTGGAAAGTGGCACTTTTGGTCCCTCCGTTTTTATAACTAAAAGATTAAAAGGAAGTTAGGGACATTTACAAAAGTGGTCCCTCTGGTTTATTAACAAAAGAATAAAAGAGGGTTTTGGTTAATTGCAATTTCAGCCCTTGTGTTTTATTTTTCTATTTTTCTTTTTAAAACAACTTTCAAAATTGGCAATTTAGCCCCTAAAGTTTTATAAAAAAGGATTTTGGGCTTTTGTTGGGCTTGGGTTTTGTAAAAGGGGTTTAAGGTAATTGCAAAAATGGCCCCTCTGGTTTATTACTAAAAGAAATAAAAGAAGGTTAGGGGTTATTGCAAAAATGGTCCCTGCTGTTTATAACTAATAAAAGAAATGCCATTTGGCAGTTTTAGTCCTTCCCTTTATTTTACCATTTTTCTTTAATAAAACAAGTTTAAAATTGACATTTTTGGTCCTTATGTTTTATAAAAAGGTTATTGGGCTTGGGTTTGTATTGGGCTTGTATTGGGCTTGTATTGGGCTTGTATTGGGCCTTCAAAGTCTTCACAGTCTTTGTCAAATGCACACAAATGGGCTGTTGTAATTGATTGAGGGCCCATTTGGTCTTCACAGTCTTCATAATTATACTATTGGGCTTTCCCGGCCCATCAGATGGGTTAAGATTGCATTCAATAGTATTCTTCAGTTCCGGCTCCGGTTTGACTGCTGATTCTTCAGTATTGACTCTGACTTTGGCATTTTTGGACTTTGGCCTTGATTTTGCACAGTCTTTTCCATTCCATGCTCAGTTTTGTCATTTTGGCTTGGTTTTCTGTCTTTTTGTTGATATCCACTTCCTGCACAATACAAATGCAAAACAAACATATATTTGGCAGTTTTTGTCTGTTTTTGGTCATTTAAGCTCGTTTTTAGAGGTAAAAGATATGTGTAATTAAGCACTTATCAAATCCCCCAAACTAAGGTATTGTGTGTCCTCACGGTATGAGTTGTGAGTATTCAGAGTTTGAACTTAGTAGAATCGATGAATTACAAATAATGTCGAATTTTGATATACCAGATTATACAAGATGTATTGGAATCATCACGTTATTATTTCAGGATAACTTTACATATCTTACATCACTGAAACTCTATGGTATTCGATTACTTATGTAGTGTCTTGAGGGTAGGATTCTAGATAAAATAATGAATGACAAGGATTGTAGCTTGGTGTTTGGGGTTTATGAAGTGGGTTTCAGATGATCCTTCATATGTAATTGGTGGCGAACCTGAGTATCCTCAAGAGTTGTTTTTAGCGGTTGATCTTTTGTCTCTGCAGTTTCTGGTCAGATGACCCACTTTGTTGCAAGTCCGACACTTGACAGTGCAAACTCCTGTGTGATGTAGGGTGCATCTTGTACATAAAGGAAGGTTTCCATGGTATTTTTTGGGAGGATAAGTCCTAACAGGTTCTTGTCTTCTATTTTGCTGGTGATGGTAATCATTGTTGCGGTTGTTATTGTTATGGTTATCTGGGTAGTTATTTTTGTTGATGTGATTGTTGGAGTGGTTATTGTTGTTGCGATCATTGGGGTAGTTGTCTTTGTCACGATTATTGGAATAGTTGTTGTTGTTTGGTGTGTTCCTTCTATCTCATCAAACTTTTCGTCTTGTGATTATTGGTTTCTTGCACAGGAATTACGCTTTTTTATTTGGTACTTTAGTTGTGAGATATGTTGGTGGCTTTTCCAGTGTTGAGGTTTTGATAGCAGTACGTTTCCTTCAATGCTTTGCGGCAGTCCCCCGATGAAAGCTTCCATAAGTTTCTCGGTGTTTGGTACCATATTCGGGCATAAAATGGCTAATTCCTGGAATCTTCTAATATAAGTCTTGAGATCACTTCCATTTATAGTCAGACCATAAAATTCATCTTCTATTTTCTTGATATCAGTTTCAAGGACAATACTTGTTCGTCAGAAGCCTTTTTAACTCAGTCCAGGTGATTTGATTAGCTTGTTCTATTCCCATAGGTTGGGCATATGCATTCCACCACGGGCAAGGGCATCATCAGTTAATAGTACAGTAGCAAATGTCATTGTTCTTCTCGGGCTCACTTGCTTCGAGAAAAATACAGATTCAGTAGTTCAACCCAGCGGATGAGGCTCAACAGCTCTTCCACCATTGAAGTAGAAAGGTTGACAGTTTATGAATTCTTTGTAGTTTCCTCTTTTTGCTACAGGAATTTCTCTAGGTCTAGTGTTCCTATTGGGATTGCTAGCACTTGCCATGGCAGCAGTCTGTGCTTCCAGGGCTGCAGTAAAATCAGCAATCAGTTGCCGGATGGCATCCAAAGTTATGGCTGGTGTTTCAGATGTTGATGTCCTTTTGGGAGGCATTCTATCAAACCAGATAACGCAGTAGTATGAATGGACATCAACAAGACTTTTTGAAAGGGATATTTATAGAAAATTTTAGATGCTAAATGCTTAATGAGAAATGCTTATTTTTTGGGAATTTTAAGCACTTAGGGGTTATGGTATGATTCATGAAGACGGAGATAATGATGCAATTAGTGGAAATGATGATGAAAGAGCGATAAGTTGGAAACAATAAGATACGAAACGGGATTGCCTTTATAAATAACTTGCCTTCTTACTGTACACAGTCAAGATTTGACAAGCGTTTTTATTTATACCACACATCCCATGGCTAGGATAAAGCTATAACTATTCTAAGAGTTTGTTGATTCTGAGCCGGTAGATGACATCCTAAAGATCCTCCTGATCTGTTTGGTGATGAGCTTAGATTTTCTCAATGATTAGTTCAAGATCGAAAATTCTGTAGTGAGCAAAAGCAATCTTATCTTTTTGCCCTAACTGCTTCTTTTAAAGTTTGATAATCTGAGTACGGATTTTCTTGAGTTCGGTCTTTAGTTCGTCACTATTCCTTCGTATGATCATTCTATCAATACGTCCTTCCTCCATTTTCTCGATGTGGTGAAGATAGAGTTCATTAAGTAATTCAAAAATATCCTTCGATTTATCCCTCATGATGTTTCCGATACATCTTAATTGGACATTTTTCTATTTCAAATATCTGAGGTGGGGTAGGAGTATAAACTGAGGAAGATGGTGATACCAAATCATATGTTTGATTCCGGTATGAATTAGATAACGCTGTTGAGTAAGAAGATGAGGAATAGATTCGCTTCTTAGGTGGTAATAGCCTTCCCCCTTCTAGGAAAAAAATAAAGAAATATAGGATCAAATAGTAGTGATGGTGGTAATTATCGGAGATGATGTCAAAAATAGCTGCGTGAAGTAATAGGATCTGGTGATGAAATAGGTAATTCCTTAGCATAAAATGCTTGTACGTCCTTCAAACAAGGATTATTGTAGAAAGATGAATACTAGTAGGATCATATTATCTTTAGAGTTTTCCGAAGAGTTAAAAGAACTGCTTCCCGATGAAGCTGGAAAATAATTCGATGAGACCGAGATAGTTTAGAAATAGTCATTGAGAAAAAGATCTCAATATCGAAAGTAGAGTGGTTGGGAGAAGACATCATTCTAGTTTGTAAATAACATAAGTTATTTATGTAATAGTATAATAGATATGTATATTTACATACTTGTTCTGGAATGTAGTGGCATGGAGGACTTTGATGGCTGAAAAAGAAATGTGGTTATCGTTAAGGTTTTTGAACCTGTTCTCTATAACCATGCGCTGATTACCATAATCTGTCACACCCCATTTTTACAATATAGCAGCGGAAGCTAATTCTGGGGTTATTACTTCATGGAAATGAACAATCATAAATCATAGAAAACGACCCAAAAAGATAAGACGTTTGTTAAATTAATACGTTATTCATTTCATTTCAAATCAGAAGTTTTTACAAAAGGCAGGTCCCAAACCTAGAAACATAAAATTGAATGATAACAAGTTTTAGCCATCTTCGAGTCCATGCACTCCATGCCATAAGTTGCTCATTTACCTGGGATAAACATGCATAAAAAGGGTCAACACAAAGGTTGAGTGAAATTCATAGGTTTATAATAAAATGGTTGAAAGTATGTTGTTATACACCCATAAGTGGTATAAAATGCAATGCGTTTAATTATTATAGAAAACATATTACTGCCCTAAGCTTATGAATACATATTTAAACTCAATAGAACCGGGAAAACCTTTACAGGAGATATATAGGAGTCAACTACCCTAAGGGGATACTTCCAATCTACTATCCTAAAGAGATTTGTGGAGATATTTCCCTAAAGAGATATGTGGGAGATACTACCAAAGTATATTAGAGGATATTACCCAAAAGAGATATTGGGAGATATTACCCAAAGAGATATTAGGAGATACTACCCAAAGAGATATTAGGAGTTATTACCCTAAGAGATACTTTCATGTATTTAGGCAATAATATATCAGGGTAGCATATAGTTTAAAGAGCACTTGTATTCATGGTTTACAGTAGATATCATAGGTTTATAAAGCATGTGAGATTATGAGCTCATTAAGTCTTTGAAAAGTAATCACATTGTTATAAGATAAACGAGTATGCAAAAGAGTTTGTAAACAAACATGTATCCCCCTCGCTAGTATGAAGCTCCTAGTATTGTGATATGATATAATCGGTTTTAAGCGTTTTAATCAATATCTGGAAATGTTAAGCACGAGAAGCGTTAATTAAAGTTATGTCTTGTAAGGTTTTAAACATGTTTTTATACTTTTTCAAAATGTTACATTTTAGACCCTTGAGAATGAAAAATGGCAAAATATACCCTTAGAGTTTGCACTTTTACGAGTTTGGTCCTTCAAGTTTAAAAGATATACAAAGTAAACCTTGTACTTTGGAAAGTGACATAATAGATCCCTATAGTTATAACTTTGATAAAATGACATATTCAGCCCTTCTAGTTATTAATTTCAGAAAGTTACAACTTAAATACAAGATGAAACCTCTTAAATATGAAGCTCCCTAGTAATGTGAAATGATATAATCAGATTTAAGCGTTTTAATAATAATCTGGAAATGTTAAGCACAGAAGCCGATAATATAAAGTAGTGTCTAGTAAGGGTTTTAAACCTGGATTTTATACTTTTTCAAAATGTTACATTTTAGACCCTTGAGTTTGAAAAGTGGCAGAATTTACCCTTGGAGTTTGCACTTTTACGACTTTGGTCCTTCAACTTTAAAAGATATACCAAGTAAACCTTGCACTTTGAAAAGTGACATAATAGACCCCTATAGTTATAACTTTGATAAAATGACATATTCAGCCCTTCTAGTTATTAATTTCAGAAAGTTACGATATATACCCCTTGCATGGATAATATTTACAAAACATGTCCAAATTGCCATGCAAGCTTATTTTAACATTTCAATAGACATTTATAAGTTATAATAAACTAAAATATGAAGATTTAACGCAACGCAAGTTTAAAATAATGATTCGTTAAGCTAGGAAGCAAAACGGGTCAAATTAGGGTTTCAAAACGTAAACGCGCGGGTTTTAAGTTCAAATTCCTTCATTAATCAATAAAGTGGTTATTTTAACATTAGTTAAGCATGCTAGGATAGATTATAACAATATTTAACCATTATGACATTTAGTTTTAAGAAAAACGCGAAATTAGGGTTTCGGGTGTACGGTTTTGGATCAAAATGGAAATTGAGCATGAATCGAGTTATGAAACTTTAACAAGAGTATATTTAGGATCATATGAACATTATAAAAGTGTAGGAGCAGAAGTAGAACATCTAGAACCTGGGTTTGAGCTTAAAGCTTGAAAACGGGTTGAAATCGGGACTTTTAGCTTCGTACGCCTAGAATAACGACTCTCGGGCTTCTTTTCTTGGTTTCTTTTGCTTCACTTCTGTTCTTGGGACTTCTTAGGATCTATTAGAATTCATATTGAGCAAAGGATTGCTGCTATGATGGGTTATAGAGGAGGAAGTGGGGGATGAGTAGAAATGGGGGTTATGGCCTCTATTTATACTTGAAAATCATCTAGGTGACTAAGGGTTCTTTGATTCTGATCTAGGACACATGGGATAGCTAGAGCATGAGGTGGAGAAGCTACATGATGAGTATGCATGCTAGAAATCAACTAGAAGATGTTAGAACATCCATGTGCTTGCCGTGGCTAAGGAAGGAAGAAAAGAGGTGATGTGGCTCATTTTTATACCAAGAAATGGATTAGATATTTAGGAGAGGTGCTTGTAAGCAGCTTATATATGAAGGAGGTGTGTCATGGAGGTGCTTGTTTGCAATATAAAGTTTTAAAATGGGTCATTTTGCAAGAAAAGGGTTCACGGGTTCAATTAGGGCTCATTAGGGTTTTTAAGCTTGTAATTCATGTACATTTGATCAATAATGATGGATTAATGTTTGTAAGGATTGTATTAAAGATTAATAACAAGAATTGATAGGTGGTTCGGGTTTAAAATGGGCGAAAACGAGTAAACGGGTCCAAAGTTCCAATTAGGGCACAATTAGGGTTTCTTGGATTCAATTTGCATATAGTTGAAGTAAGATGATGAAATGATGATTGTATATGATTGAGAATGTTGTAAATTAAGTTATTACAACTTATTTGAGTATTGGTTTAGGTTTACAATGGATAAAAACGAAGAAACGGGTCATGGTTTAGTATTTTGCTCGGGTTAGGGTTTCTGACTTTTGTATTAGGGTTTTAAGAGTAAAAATGTGTATGAAAGCTTATGAATAGAATAATTAGGGTTTACACATTGTATATTGAGTGTAGTAGCTTGCACAAGAGTGGTGGTGAAGAAACTGGAATGAAAACGGAGGTAAAACGGCTATTTTAGATATCGTGCTTAATGACTTGTACATTGTGCTTTGAAAACTTGTACTTGACTTGGAGGGAGTTTATATTTCAAATGAAATGTTATATTATTTATACATATGCTTTAGTAGCTTGTACATAAGTGATGGTGAAGAAATTAGAATGAAAACGGAGGTAAAACGACTATTTTAGATGTTATGCTTAATGATTTGTACATTGTGCTTTGAAAACTTGTACTTGACTTAGAGGGAGTTTATATTTCAATTGAAATGTTATATTACTTGTATATATGCCTTAGTAGCTTGTACATTCACTTTAGATATTAATCCTTCATAGAATTAGGGTTTAGAGGTATACGATAACGGTTTAAAGCCCGTTTTG
>BQNB010095315.1:0-25900 GCA_026074375.1 Tanacetum coccineum
CCAAAACGTGGTCATATCCCCATGTAAGAAAGACTTGACTTGAACAAAACACAAGGTGCTTCAACACCTAAAGAGGTGAAGCGCATGCAAAATGTACCTTATGCTTCGGCTGTGGGATCCATTATGTATGATGTTAGATGCACTAAACCTGATGTTGCGTTCGCGTAAAATATAACAAGTCGTTTTCAATAGAATCCTGGTAAAAGTCACTGGACTACTATGAAAAATATTATTAAGTATTTAAGAAATGCTAAAGATATTTTTTTGGTTTATGGTGGAAATCCAGAAGCAGAACTTCGAGTTGATTGCTAATGCGATGCTGGATTTGAGACTGATAGAGATGATACAAAATCTCAGACAGGATATGTCTTCATTTTGAATGGAGGCGCAGTGGACTAGAAAAGTTCTAAGCAAAGTACTACTGCGATGTCTTCTACAGAAGCTGAATACATAGCTGCTTCGGAAGCAGGGATGGAAGCTGTTTGGATTAGGAAGTTTATTTCAGGGCTTGGTATAATACCAACAATAAACGAACCTATTAAAATGTTTTGCGATAATTCAGCTGCACTACATTTTGCCAACGAACCAGGGGTTCAGAAGGGCGCCAGACACTACCATAGGAGATATCATTATGTTCGCGAGTGTATTGAACTGGGCAAAATAAAATTTCTTAAAGTTCACACAGATAACAATCTAGCTGATCCTTTTACGAAGGCTTTATCAAAAGGAAAGCTTACTCAACATGCTAGGAGCATGAGACTTCGTTTAGCTAGTAGTTTCATGTAGTTTTATGTTTAGTATTTGGATAAGGGATGTTTGAACAATTTATTTTATGATAATGATACGTGGTATTTTGTTGTATTTATTATAAATTGTGTCCTATATTTGCATGTTTCAATCCGTGAATAATAATAGTTATTATTCTAAACTAGTCCATTGTCGATTAACAGTATGGGAATATTGTTAAACTAAGACAATTCTGAGTGATTGGTGATATCTTGGATATCAAAGGAAGTGTCCGCCAAACTCACATGATATTCATAAGATGAATATTGGACTTCCCCAGCTAACAAGAATATCACTTTGTGGATCGGCGTCATTAAGTGAATCTTGTAAGTGATTTTATTTACTAAATCCTTAGACTTGAGATGCAAGTAGGTCTTGCATGTGTGGATAATCCTTCTTAATCTAGTTTAAGTTATCCTGAAAAAGGTGACTAATAAGGGCTATTTCAGAAGTGATCTTGAAGCATGATGACTAAACACTTGTAGTCAATAAAGAATTTGTTCCTTCAATAGTTAAAGTATGATGCCACTAGGCCCCTCGCAGAATTAATCAGATGTGTGTATGGCCATACCCGAAAACTCATGAAGATATGTCTTATTGATTTTTGGTAATCTTGATTAGTTACATATACGAGAAACAAAATTGTTAAATAATGGAATGACTTTGATCCATAACCATTTTTTAACACGGTATCGGAAACAAAGGAATTGTAAATTCATAAATCATTTATCCGTGTCTTTATGAAACCACACTCGGATATTTCTGGGAGCATTGGCGTGTTGCTAGACGCTTACCAATGTTATTATATTATTTATACATGTCTAAGTGGGGAGCTATTGGAATATGTCCACGTATAATTAATATATGTCTAGAAATCTATTCGAGCCTACAGGGACGCACACGTTAATATGTAGAATAACATTTTAATATATCAAGGTAATATATTAATAGTGTTTAACAAACGATCGTTAAATGGTTAACAAGAATTAAATATTAGTCGTTAAAAGGTTAAAAGGACTAATATGCAAAAACCGAATAAAGGAAGGGCACGGTTTGCCCCTTGTTTCCTTTTTCCGGTCGAACCACCTCCTCTTGAGGAGGTGGGAGAGCTTACTTGCTCACCAAGTAATAAGGTATATAAATAGAGGACTTGAGGTCATTATTTGATAATGCTAGAAAACCTAATAACCCTAATAATCTCTCCCTTGCTCTCTTTGTTGTTCGACCGAGTCTCAAAACCCTCAAAAGGTTTTGGTTTTGCTTTGGGTTTCATGCGATCGAACCCTAAACCTTTAGGGTTTTGGTTTGGCGATCGTACACCACAACCGTGGTGTTTTGTTCGTGTGTTGATTGATTCAAAGACGAAGGTTATCGTTTGGTTAAAACACTACTAGTACTAGCATACACATTGTTTGCTAAGAACGTATTGTGTGTGTAAACTTAGAGGGATTATTCTTTTGATCCTTAGTAGTTTTACGTGGTTGTTTACTATTGCGTTTATTCAAGGCGGTGTTTGTTAATTGCTAAAAGGTACGCAAGTTCTTGAACTCTTGTTAATTATAAGTTCTATACGTGTTTGATCTTTCCGTTGCGTACTCGTGATATTAAGTGGTTAATAGATGTAAAATCCCAACACATAAACCGCGTTCATGGGATTATCTTGCATATTTTTTCCAACAAATTCGTTATCGTGCATCACTAGAATGTTCAGTTTCACGAGATCAGCTTTTGGTCCTATTCCGCTTAGCAATAGTAGTTGTGGGCTGCCAATAGCTCCACACGTTATGGTAACCTTACTTCTCTGCCTCTTAGATACAAACGCCTCGTGTTGAGCCCCATTTTCGTCTTTAAAAACCACTCCTATTGCCCTTGGCTTTTTCCTTGTAACAAAATTTCAATACCTTTATACTTTATTTTTCCTTGTAACACTACTTTCTTTTTGTAATAATAAGCATCAACACAAGTGAAGTTAGCGTACCAGCTATGTCGAAAACAATCTTTTAAGCACTAGCATGAATCAACACGTTGATGTTCTTAGGGTTTGTGGATGGTAGTAACTCAACAGCAGTGTGTCAATGGCCAAATCTATCAAAAATAGTCCCGCCAACTTTTGTACCGTATAAATGGTCATATGTGAACCCATTATCAGGTGAAACCCCGACATCCAAAAGACCATCATGAACAGCTCGTTGCAATGGTTCGAAAATGGCTTCGTACACAACTTTCTTCTCGACCCATGGATATGATTCATTGACCAACTTTGCATCCTATCCCAGTCTCTTTACATAGCTGCAAAAACCAAACAATTAGGCCAAAAAATATAATGTAAACACTTTGGCTATAGAATATTCATTTTCTCAAAAATGTTTACACATAAGAGGAAACTTAAATAGTTTTTTAATGATAATAAACCAAGTGCATACAAATGGGTCCAAAATAAATGTATAATCAATTATCTCACATGTTACTCTTAATGTTTTGTTTGTCTTTTGATCACTAATATACTATACAACTCACTTCTTGTTGATCCTAATAAATAGATCTTTCTAGCATGTTAAGGGTGATAGCTAACTTGTGTAAACACAGATTAACTATAAGAGAAACAATGACTAAGAACAATATAAGTTATGCGGAATCTAACTTATACTGCTAAGAAGAACACAATTAACTAATTACGTATATTGATATAATCTGCCAAAGGTTACAGATTTTCTAACTATTGGATCACTAATAACTATGCCGCATAAGGTTCCTTTTATACACCAAGGAAACCCTAATGAGCTTTTCAAAATGCGTCTATAGATCATACATATCTATTCCTAACATTTCTCATGCATATCTCTAACTCTAACATTCTACATAAGCAGACTTAACTAAACATAAACAGTATTAACTATACTACTAGTATTAACATCTTTATACTGGCCGACTTAACTACATACTATCAGAACTAACATACACACTACCAAAACTAACTAATATAAGCAGCATTAACTTCATAATCATAATTTATCCCAACAATCCTCCCCTAACTTAATATTTATCTCTGTTAATCATCAAGTTTCCTGGATTGGTCTTCACTGCTACTGAGAATTCTTTCAAACACCATCATCTTCAAGGTAGTGTCTTCTTACTCTGCTTTTCTATCAACTTCAATAACTGATAGCATTCTTTATTCTGTTTCCCTCCTTGAAGCTTCATATCCAGCATAGCTTGACAAGCATCAGATGATAAAGGATACTTCCTTTTTGTCAACATATAAATAACAGCTGCTTCTAATGTCAAACAATGCACTTCACAAGAATCATAATACCTCCAATTCAACATTTTTTGCTGATGTGGTAAACTCCAGATAGCATCTTCACTAAGAGATGGTTCAAACATAATTCTGAGATCACTCCAAAGTACTCTGTCATAAACATCCTCAGGTCTATTTGCTCCATACTTCTACATTACCAACCTGTACAACTCTGTAAGATCATCTCTTGTGATATCTTTAAGCATAGCTCCAAAACTTATGTAAATTGTATCAGCTCTATTTGCTCTTATTATCTGATATATACTTCTTTGACCTTGCTAAAATATCTTCCAATTAACCATACTAGGAGATTTAGTAGTCACAGGGATAGCACCAATTACTTCCATGTCTTCTTCTTTATCAGTCTCTGAATCCTCCTGTGCATCCTTATCAACATTTAATCCTTTTCTTGCTTTTGTCTTCAGCCTTCTTGTTTTGATTTTTATTGGCTTTTCAACTTCTTCTTCTTTTGGAACTGTTGTTTCTCCAGTTTTTTCTTTTGTGACTAGAACATCTTTAGCATCAACCTTTTCTTATAACTCAGCAAATCCTGAATCATCAACAGTCTTTTGTTTCTTTGAAATCCCTGTCTGAAGCTCTTCACTATATCTTTTCATTCTTGCCTTTGTAGCTTCAAGACCCATAGGAACAAATGTGTCAATCTGATTTACCAACTTGTCAAACTTCTCCTTAATCTCTTCAAAGGTTAACTTCTTCAACTGAGAAAGCTTCCATGTTCCCTGATTCTTCAAATAATTTGACATGTAAGTCCTCAGCTGTGTCTGAGTCATGGGCTTACTTCTCTTTACCTTAGCTCTTTCTTCTACAAAATATTTCTTTCTCTGGTTTATCATGTCCACCATTCTTTTTGCAAAATCTTCTTCAGACAGATCTTCTCCATGCATATTCTTGACCAACTCTGCATTTGCTTCAAGCTTAGCTCTAATAATATCCCAATCTTCCTTAGTATAGTATTGAGCTTCAAATTGAACTTGAGCCATTCTTTGTTTTTGTTGAACAGTCATTTCTGTCTCTTCCTCCATTCTTTTAGCAATCATCTCATCTGTATAAATCTGTTCTGCAACTTCTGCATCCAATTGAGCTTGCAACCTGACACCCTCTGCAACTCTAGCCTTTTCCTGTTCTAGCTGCTTTTTAGTCTTCTATACAGTCTGAAAATTTTCTTCAACCATCTTTTCTTTTCCTTTCCTCTGAGCCTTATCTGGTGTGCTACCAGTATTAACTCCTGTACTACCAGTATTAACTTCTTCAGACATAGTTCTTTCTTTTGCTGCACTAAAGTAATCCATACCAGTATCAATAGACCTCCTTCTTCTCTTGTATGTACTTACATCTCTAGAAGCAACCTGTGTTAGAGTTTTAGTTGCATCTAAAAGTGTAGGACTGATATCATGCTCTTGTGACTCCCCTGAATTTGAAGGAGTAATAAAATCTTCAGATCTATCATCCTGGCTTTTCCTCCCCTGTTTGGAAGAATTATCTGCCTCTTCTCCTTCTGATTCCGAAAGAACTACCTTCTTTGATTTCCTCTTTAGAGCAACTTTAAGTGTCTTCACCCTGTTCTTCAAAGTTAGAACTTCATTCCCAAAGATCTGTGTTGTCTTTGTCAGCTCCTTCTCCAAAGAATCAATTCGTAACACCAATTTAGGTACAAGTTCCATCAATTCCTTTAGTTTTAAACTGTCTTTAGCACTTCCTGATGTGTTAACTTCAGGGAGAGGTGCATCATGGGACATGAGAGGAGACTCATGGATGTTACCACTGCCCAACCCTGCTTCTAAGCTAGCAGTTGTAGTGGCAGCTCCCTTAGCATTAACTTCCACACTAGTGGTTGTTGCCTCATCTGCTACAGGGGTTGGAGTAGGACCCTGAGACTGAGGAATCTTAGGTTCCTGTCTGTCAGTAATCCTAGATGGTGATGAAATAGATGGTTCAGTGAGAGGGAGAATATGTGTTTGTGATGTAGACGGGATAGAGACAGTAGGTGTGGGTTGAGAGCCAGCTGGGATTGCTGATCCCTCACCTTGAGCTGGTGCTAGCATAGCAGGCAGCAATGGTACATGATTTCCTTCAAAACCTCTTTTCATATTGCCAAAAATATTTTTAGTTAAAACTGGGGCAATATCTTGTCTTGTATTCACAGTACGTATTCCCAAAATCATTTGCAAAAATCTTGGATACATTAAAAATTTAAATTTGCTATCCAAGTTGTTCACCATACCATTAAAAATTAATTTTGAAAAATTATAAGCCCTATTACTAGACAGACAAATCAATGCAGTAGCAATATTACTACTAAATTGATCCCATCCACCAGACTTTGGGCTCATACAATGTAAAATGGTATGGATCAAGAACTTCCATTGTGGGGTAAAATACGTTTTCCAAAAAGTAAGTGTGCCATCTGAAACATACCCCAATGTGGCAAATCCTTCATGAATTTCAGCATCTGGTAAATTAGTAATACCCATTGCATCTGCTAACTGAAGTGAACTTCTGACAGATGCCTCAGTGATAGTATATTCCTTACCATCTATAGTTGCTAATAATTCTTGATGTCCATTAGCAATTGTTCTGACAGTAGCAGTCTGCCAGAACTGTTTGACTAGGGAATCATAGATAGTTGGATTGTGAGTCAAAGTATACCTGAGAGGAGTACGTTTGAGAAAATCCATTATCTCATGGAAATCATCACTTCCATTTGGTTTCTTGAGAAAAGCAACCATGTTGTGCTTGTCTGAGTACTTAAAATTTGCCATCTTGAATGTTTGAGAAGCAATAGTTGTGAATAATGCAATTTTAATTCTGGGTTTATGTCGTTTGAGTATCTAGGTGCTAGTAGAGAGATAAAATTGTATTTATAGGGTATTTATTCAAGTAAAAACCCTATCTGCGAATTAATGGCCGTAAAAATCTCCAACGATAATATTTGAATAGGAAAAGTCAATTTTCCCTCGACCAGCACTAACTTTTGTTAGACAATGAAAACCTCGTAGGTATGATTTATTATTTAGCCACAATATATAGAGTGGAAACATAAACAAACCCTAATGGACCCAAACCCACAAGTCGGGCTTGGGCCTAATTATCCACCAATACTCCCCCGCAGTCCGAGCGGCGAAATCGCGAAAGCTCGGACTGAAGAAGTAAACTAGAAAAGATGAAATAAAACAAAACAAAAATTAACGTATACAACAAAACAAGAACGTGACCTTAGCACGTTTTAACAACTCGTGACCTTAGCACGAACGTGACCTTTGCACGATTTAACAACTCATGACCTTAACATGAACGTGACCTTAGCACGATGTAACAACTCATGACCTTAGCATGAACGTGACCTTAGCACTATTTAACAACTCATGACCTTAGCATGAACGTGACCTTAGCACGATTTAACAACTTGTGACCTTAGCACGAATAAAAAATAAAACAAACTAACTATAATTTTTTTTAATAAACCAAAATAAATTCACATAATAATCTTCATCGGTTTAGATGTTGACGAATATGTGCCTAGTCTCAAAGCCAGTAAAGATCAACATGTGTCACATGATCAAAGGCAAGAGACCACCTTAACATCCATACACCACCAGTAGTAACTTCATACTAACAGTACTATTATTATACTAACAGTAGTAACTAGCAGTGGTAACTTTATACTACCAGTACTAACTACTTAGTATAATTTCCATTATGTACCTGTCCTTAAAGTCTTTCAAGTCTCAACAATCCTCCCCTAAACTTGATGTTCAGCTTCTAAATCTTCAAGTTTCTTTATCACAAATTCTTCATCATACTCAGGAGGGATGCATTCAAACCTTTCATTTACCTTTCTACTATTTTACCATAAGCTTTAACAACTGATAGCACATTTCATTTTGATGATCAGTTTGAAGTTTCTTGGTTAACATATTGGTGATAGTTATTGGTGTGAGGGGATATCTCTTTTCAACCAACATAAAGATGTGGAGATTATCAAACCTTACAAAGTGAACTCCAGATGAATCAATCAACTTCCAAATGGTCACCCTGTATCCTTGTAACATTCTCCATACATCACTTGTTGTGTCTGGTTCAAACATGACTTTCAAATCTCCCCATAACACTCTTTCAAATTCATCTTCAGACCTTGTATCATTATGCTTTGCCTTTACTATCCTCCAAAGAACCTCCAAGTCTTCTCTGTCTATTCCTTGTAGCATCCTTATCATTGAAGAGTATCTCTTGGAACTTCCATCTGCTCTTATCAACTGATAATGTTAAACCAACAAACCTTCTTATGAAGCTTGTAATCAACAATCACTGGTAGTTTGGTAGCAAGTGGTATAGCATCAATTGCTATATCTTCATCCTTTTTAATTACCAAATGCTTCAATAACTCTCTTATATATCCTTCTTCAACTGACTTCTTTCAACTTCATCAGACTCTTTTGTCTTCCTCTATCTTTTTTCTTTTGAGGATTCTTGCTGTGTGCATTTTTCCTGCTCTTATTCTACCAAGCATCTTCTTTCTGCTATATTGCCTTTAGCTGTCTCCTCGCTACCTCTTCCTTCTTTCCTTTCTTCCTGTTTACCTTCAGAAACCCATAGCCACAAAGGTATTTACCCTCTTCATTTCCTTGTCAAACAACTTTTAAACTTCAACAAAATGCTTTCCCCAGCTGTTTGTAATGTGTATCCACCCATGTGCTTAAGAAAGTAACTAGATATTTAAGTTCTCTTTTGTGCCTTGGTAGGAGGTCTGTTTCTCTTTTAAGTGTAGCAAAATGTTTTCTTCTCTTCTCTATCAGTTCCATAAATAATTTTCCTTTTTCCTCATCTGTCAACTCCTCTCTTTCTTTTGATTGGAGTCTTCAGCCAGCAATCTATCACTTCCTCATAGCTGTAATTCTCCCAGACTCAATCAATGCAATGTTAGCCTTTATTCTCTTGTTTCTCCTTCTACTTCTGTTCTTCTTCTAACTCAGCATCCAACTTAGCTTGAATATCTCTTGCAATTTGTTCATCAAGAGTAATTTGATCTTTTCTTTTTAAAGGAACTTCTGGTTCAACCATAATACCTTTTCCTTTATCTTTAGAAATTGAAGGTTGTGACTCTTGTGGAACTCTGAACTTACTTGGCTCCTGTACTACTACCCCTTTACCCTTGGGTCTTGTAGTTGTTGTTGTAGCAGTAGTAGTAACAACTTTAGGCTTAGCTTCTTTGATTTCAATAAGTGTTTAAGCCAAAGTTAGTTCATCAATCTTAGCAGCAGTAACTTCTCCTATATCAATAGTAGAAACTTGAATTGTAGGAGCAACACTATCTTCAACACTAGCAGTAGCAACTGCTTCACCAACAGTACTATCATCAAGCTTTGTACTCTGCTCATTCTTCTCACTAGAAGTAACATCCACAAATACTTCATCATCATCCAACACTCAAGTATCAATCATTAGGTCTTCATTCTGCTATTCATTTACTAGAGTGACCTCAGCATCTGCATCAATATCCTTAATACTCCTCCCCTGTTTGGATGCATCCTCCTAAGCACCTAAACCAGCATTAGAGGATTTAACTCTTCTGGCTGTACCAAGTTTCTTGAATCTTGTAAGCCCTGTGGACCTCAACTGTCTCCTCTTTTCAAGCTTATTAACCCTCTTCTTGAGACTAGCAATTTTAATAGGCTGATCAGTTTTAGCCTTCTCTAAGTCAAGAACCTGTTGTTACAATTGGGTACATAAATCCATCAATTCATTAAGTTGCATACTATCCTCACCACTGGGAAGTGGATCATTGGAAGGTGTATTAAAATGTTCCTCTTCCTCTGTCTCAGCATGAGCAGTCTCTGCCTCCTTCCTCTATTTTTCCCTAACTTGTTTTCGTCCCCCCTTTTACTTGGTTTGAGAAGTGGAGAATGGTTGATCAATATGGGCGATATTGAGTGAATTATTTGGGAGGAATTGAATCCTCACCCACTTCTTCAGTAGCTTGAACCAGCATACTATCAAACAAAGGTGTAACTTTCCCAGAGAAATCCTTACCCTCTCTCTTCATATTAGCAAATATTTTCTTTGTGTGGAAGGGATTAACAAAAGTCTTTTTGTGATGTGACATGTCTCCAAGTTGTTGGTTAATGAAAACTTGTAGAAAGCGATGATACAACAGGAAATTAACCCCTCCATCTAAGTGTTTAACCATAGCATCAAAAATGTACTTAGATAGGTTAAATTTTCTATTAGTTGCTAAGCATATGATCAAGGAAGCCATTGTGCTACTGAATTCATTCCAGGCTGTGGACTTGGCACTAAGTCTTTGTGTAATGGTATGTATCATAAACTTCTATTGCGGAGAAAAGAAAGCTTTATAAAAAGTAAGCTTTTGAGAATGTTTTTCATACCCCATTTTGGCCAGTTCTTCAAAAATTGTAGTGTTTGGCAGACAATCAGTACCTTCTGCATCATCTAAGTGAAGATCATTCCTAATACTTGCCTCCGTGATGATTACCTTCTTTTTGTCAATTAGGGCTTGTAACTGACGCACTCCATTAACCATCTTGACTTGTGCGGTAGCCCAAAACTGTTGTATACATGAGGTATAGATGATTGGATTGACTGTTAATGCATAACTAATAGAACTTGCTTTCAGAAAATCAATGATCTTCGCAAACCCATCACTTTGACATTATAATGATTTTGATGATCAAAGATAAAATTGAATTAGGGCTTATGTTTAGAGAGTGTTTGAATGAATGAAATCGAATAAAGAAATAAGTGAAACCCTTAATCGAAGTATTTATAGAATCACCCTCAGCAGCAGGAACTTGAACTAGTAGCAGTAATTGATGCCTAGCAGCATTAACTTAAACCTTGCAGCATAAACAAATTTCGGCAGCACTAATTTAAGCCTAACAACATTAATTGTATACTAGCAGTAGAAACTTTATGCTTAGCAGCATTAAGTTGTATTACCAGTATTAACCTGAGACTAACAGCAGTAAGTTTAAACTACCAGCATTAACTTTAATTTCATCCCATAAATAACTTTGATCATCAAATTTGATTCTCACAAAATCTCTTTCTTGTTTTTTAATCTCACAGCATCTCCAATTCTTTTTTTGCTCACATAAGTATCACTTCTTTCTGTTTTTGTAACACACATCCTCTTCTATTTTTTTAACCTCACTCATCTCTCATTACTTTGGCTCACGAAAACACTCTTCTGTTTTTTAAACCACAAATCACTCTATTCTTTTAAGTCGCACAAATGCAGACATTGTTATAATTTCCATCAATTCCAAAAGTTTGATACTTCCTCTCCCCCTAGTCCAAATGTGTTAACTTTTGAGAAAGGTGGATCATTAGACTGTTCAGATGTAGTCTCAAACCTAGTTTGAGAATCTACATCCCCTAATATGTGCAAATCCAGCCTTTTCCTGTTCTAGCTGCTTTTTAGTCTTTTGTACAGTCTGAACATCTTCTTCAACCATCTTTGCTTTTCCTTTCCTCTGAGCCTTATCTGGTGTGCTACCAGTATTAACTCATGTACTACCAGTATCAACTTCTTCAGACTTAGTTCTTTCTTTTGCTGCATTGAAGTAATCCATACCAGTATTAACAGACCTCCTTCTTCTCTAGTATGTACTTACATCTCCAGAAGCAACCTGTGTTAGAGTTTTAGCTGCATCTAGAAGTGTAGGACTGATATCCTGCTCTTGTGCCTCCCCTGAAGCACTGACTTTTGAAGGAGTAATAAAATCTTCAGATCTATCATCTTGACTTTTCCTCCCCTATTTGGAAGAATTCTATGCCTCTTCTCCTTCTGATTCTGAAAGAACTACCTTCTTTGATTTCCTCTTTAGAGTAACTTCAAGTGTCTTCACCCTGTTCTTCAATGTTAGAACTTCATTCCCAAAGATCTGTGTTGTCTTTGTCAGTTCCTTCTCCAAAGAATCAATTCGTAACACCAATTTAGGTACAAGTTCCATCAATTCCTTTAGTTTCACACTGTCCTCAGCACTTCCTGATGTGTTAACTTCAAGGAGAGGTGCATCATGGGACCTGAGAGGAGACGATTGGATGTTACCACTATCCAACCCTGCTTCTAAGCTAGCGGTTGTAGAGGCAGCTCCCTTAGCATCAACTTCCACACTAGTGGTTGTTGCCTTATCTGCTACAGGGGTTGGAGTAGGACCTTGAAACTGAGGAATCTCAGGTGCTTGTCTGTTAGTGATCCTAGATGGTGATGAAATAGATGGTTCAGTGAGAGGGGGAATAGGTGGTTGTGATGTAGATGGGATAGAGACGGTAGGTGTGGGTTGGGAGCCAGCTAGGATTGCTGATCCCTCACCTTGAGCTGGTGCTAGCATAGCAGGCAGCAATGGTACATGATTTCCTTCAAAACCTCTTTTCATATTGCCAAAAATCTTTTTATTTAAAACTGGGGCAATATGTTGTCCTGTATTCGCAGTACGTATTCCTAAAATTATTTGCAAAAATCTTGGATACATTAATAATTTAAATTTGCTATCCAAGTTGTTCACCATACCATCAAAAATTAATTTTGAAAAATTATAAACCCTATTACTAGACAGACAAATCAAAGCAGTAGCAATATTACTACTAAATTGATCCCATCCACCAGACTTTGGGCTTATACAATGTAAAATGGTATGGATCAAGAACTTCCATTGTGGGGTAAAATGCTTTTTCCAAAAAGTAAGTGTGCCATCTGAAACATACCCCATTGTGGCAAGTCCTTCATGAATTTCAGCATCTGGTAAATTAGTAATACCTGTTGCATCTGCCAATTGAAGTGAACTTCTGACAGATGCCTCAGTGATAGTATATGCCTTACCGTCTATAGTTGCTAATAATTCTTGATTTCTATTAGCAATTGTTCTGACAGTAGCAGTCTGCCAGAACTGTTTGACTAGGGAATCATAGATAGTTGGATTGTGAGTCAAAGCATACCTGAGAGGAGTGCGTTTGAGAAAATCCACTATCTCATAGAAATCATCACTTCCATTTGGTTTCTTGAGAAAAGCAACCATGTTGTGCTTGTCAGAGTACTTCAAATTTTCCATCTTGAATGTTTGAGAAGCAATAGTTATGAATAATGCAATTTTAATTCTAGGTCTATATGTCGTTTGAGTATCTAGGTGCTGGTAGAGAGAGAAAATTGTATTTATAGGGTATTTATTCAAGTAAAAACCCTATCTGTGAATTAACGGTCGTAAAAATCTCCAACGGTAATATTTGAATAGGAAAAGTCAATTTTCCCTCGACCAGCACTAACTTTAACCTAGCAGAATTAATATTAGCCTACCAGACTTAACCTGTGGTCAACCAGTATTAATAATGACAGATCAGAATTAACTTTTGCTTACCAGAATTAAGTATTGCCTAGCAGAATTAACTCTTTCTCCAATAATTATACATCAATGTGCCTCTATTCATCACAAACACACTAGACTTAAGACTAGCTAGACATGTGAGAATTCATGAGGATCCACATTCATGTATAACCCATGAATAGAAGGAAACACTACTGACCATACCAAATACCAGTATTAACTTTTACCTGCCAGAATTAAGTATTGTCTAGCAGAATTAACTCTTTCTCCAATAATTATACATCAATGTGCCTCTATTCATCACAAACACACTAGACTTAAGACTAGCTAGACATGTGAGAATTCATGAGGATCCACATTCATGTATAACCCATGAATAGAAGCAAACTCTACTAAACATACCAAATACCAGCATTAACCCATGAAGCCCAAAGTTTTCCCACCTTTTACACTAAGAGAGAGATATCTGCAAGAGATATTAGGTGCCTCAGGAATTCCAAAAGGAAAACCATTTCACCAGTGGGCACAATCCGAAGACCAGTGCATGAGTATTCTAAGAATACCCTAATCCTAAGACTCTCTAACTCTTAATACTTACAAACCAAATGTGAGAAAGGTCATCATCATCACAGCTTCCATCCAACTTCAAATCCATGCTTTACCTGAAAAAGTTAGTCTAAAGCCAAGAAAAGACAATGCATGTAATTTTCTCATGGCAGAATTAACCTGGACTAACAATCCTAACTACCAGAATTAATATTCTAACTACCAGAATTAATATTCTAACTACCAGTACAAACTTTACAACAAAGAGACATCTGCAGAGCCTCCCCTTAATCTCAGCAGCTACAGATTGAGCAACCCAATGCTTACCACCAAAAAGTTGAATCTTGGACCATCAAAAGCCCTTGGTCTGATGTTCAACTACATTTATCTTAAGTAGCATCTTTAGCACCTGAATGACTTCTTCTTATAAGAATATCTGATAAAATGGTGCCCTTATCTCTATGTAACTTGGTTCTCTTGAATGGTAAACTGGATCTTGACAATGCTTATGGTGCTTTAATTTACAAGACGATTTGTGGGTTCATTATAGTTGAACCATATCAGCATTTAATTTTTGATCCACAAATACTTGCCCACAGTAGTGTGCTGCAGCAAACTTACCTGCCTCAGTGGTAGAGGTTGCAACAATTATCTGTTTCTTGCATTGCCAAGTTATTAATCTCTTGCCAAGAAATGACAACCTCCTGGTGGAGGTATTTCCTGTCAAGTTAGCCCGCTTAATCACTGTCTGAGTAGGCACCAGGTCAAATGGATGATTATTTAGGATACTATGGCCCAGTTTTGTCGACCTTTGATTACATAAATATCCTTTTCACGCATTTAGGTGTGAGAAGGTCTTTGGGAGTAACATGGAACCTTGAGCATGCACAGACTGCAAAATGTTTTGGTTAGATGCTGTCAATACATTAAGGTACACCCAATCATGAACATATAAAGATGCATCAATCAACACATTTGCAATCCCTTCTTCACCTGCACCACCTTCGTTCTGGTGGTTTTGAGTTTCAAATAGGGAATACTAGAGTTTTCACATTCTTCCATAATCAAAATTCTTTAGGATCTCAGCCAATATTATCTTGACTATGGAAGATTCCATTTTCCTTCGGCTTGACTTGTTATCAGAAAGGAAAGTAAGCTCTCCCATAGAGATTCATCTAGTATCTGGTCTTCATTATTGTGTCTCAGCTCTCATCACACCAAGATCTTCTTTGTTGAAACCAAAATTGATATCATCAACATTTAACCTACACTAACCCCCATTTTTTTTGGGTTTTTTTAAATTATTTCCTTCTTGTTTTCTTTATGAATAGATCTTGTCAACTGGTTTCCTCTTCTATATCCACTCTTCAACATGAAAGTTGGACAAAGTAGCATACCAAGCTCTGGGAGCTTGGTGTAATCCATAAAAAGCTTTTTGAACTTTGTAGACCTTATTTGGAAACTTAGGGTCTACAAAACCTGGAGATTGAGACACATACACCTCCTCTTCAATGGTGCCATATAGGAAAGCACTCTTTACATCCATCTGATAAACTATGAATCCCATGAAAGAAGCAAAGGCCAAAAAG
Organism: Tanacetum coccineum; assembly: GCA_026074375.1. NCBI lineage: Eukaryota > Viridiplantae > Streptophyta > Magnoliopsida > Asterales > Asteraceae > Tanacetum > Tanacetum coccineum. Next base: position 15,579 of record BQNB010095315.1, read on the forward strand.
ATCCTAATGGCTTCTATCCTTGCCACAGGAGCAAAAATCTCATCATAGTCTATCCTTTCCTCTTGCCTATGTCCCTGAGTAACCAATCTAGCTTTATTCTTAACCACCACTCCCCTCTCATCCTTCTTATTCCTATAAACCTATTTTGTTTCAATTTCCTTCTTACCATTAGGAAAATCAACTAATACCCAAACCTTTTGAATCTTGAATTGAAGAAGTTCCTCCTGCATTGCTTCAATCCAACTTTCATCATCCAAAGCTTTAGATATTTTCTTGGGTTCAATCTGAGAGAGGAAGCAGGCAAATAAATAGTGATGGAAGTCTTTGTGATTGGTCATTTGTTGCTTTTGAATGTAAGAGACAAAAGCATGTTCCCCAGTACGTATCTTTACCTTGCTTCTTGTTTGAACAGCTGAGGATGAATCACCAACAATTTGAGTTTTTAGATGAAAGGAATAAACTATAGTTGTGGGAATAGAACTGACAACATTGGAAGTGTCCATGTTGTTGTTATCAGCTACTGCACCCTCAACCATGTTATTTTGAAAATCCCAATTCTCATCATCATAGGAAGAATGAGTGAAAATCCCATAATTGTGATCATTGTTAATTTCTACTAATTCAGGTATCTCATCATCAGCAGTATTAACAGGTGTGTGAACAACACTAAATGTTTTAGTACTGCTAGATATGGGAGCTCCTCCTTGATCATAGCATTTTTGTTCAAATGCCCTTCTAATCACACCAGCTACATCAGCTGCATCACAAGCCTCCTTCTCTTGATTCTGCTAATCATTGCCTAGTTCATCTAGGAAAACTTTATCCCATTTCTTATTAAGCTGGTTCTTGAACTGTCTTCTTACCAGCATCAATGACCTCCTTGTCAGCTGAGCTCTTTGAAGAAAATGGAGAATTAGAAGGCCATAATGGTAGTAGAACAAATGGTTGATCAGAAGTAGTATCCTCTTGAGCATGTTCTGCATCAACTGTTGTCTTTAAACTTGCACTATCATTAGCTTCTTTGGGACCTGTAGTATTGTTAGCTCGATTTTCTGCAACAACTGGCTTATAATTCTTTGATTAGGTTGATAATCAAGATCAATAAGCCATTTAGGGCCTTCTCCTTGCATGTTTGGTTTATTTTTAGAAGAGCTTCATGCAAAATTCTCTTCAAACATGTCATGGTTCTAGTGTTATATACTCTAAAAGCCTTATGTGTATTGAATATCTCACTAGGAAACCCTATCAATTTACCCTCTAGACGGCGCTCTTTTGTGTACTTAATATTGGGATCTAATGTACGTGTTTTAGGATGGTTTATCAGGTACACCAAAAAGGTTCTCTATGAGATAGAGTGTTAGAAGTATGTGTGTTGTTCTACTTCTTGTATAAGGTTCATAAGGTGTCTTTGATTTGTAGTTGTTGTTTGTGTGTCATTACATGCCATTTGTCGATGAAGATGACATTAACAAGCTGTATTAACTGCTCTTCAGCCATCAACTAAGACGTACACTTACAACACAGAGTGTAATTGTACACCGGCTGCACTCCCAGCATAGTCCTTGCAGCCTTAATTACGAGTCTTTCTGGCGTCTCCGCCCCCTCTTCACGAACTCCATTCTCTCGTCCCTGGTTGAGTCCTTCGCATTGCTGGAATTCCCTTTCTTACTATACTCACATGTTTATTAGCACAGAAATCATTCATTTCCTTGTTTTTAAATTTTGTACCATTATCACACCTAATTACTTTAACCTTATGGTTTACTTGGTTTTCTATTTCAGTTATAAACTTCTTAAGTATCCCACTAGTCTCATCCTTAGTGGCCATGAAGAAAACCCAACTAAACCTACTAAAGTCATCAGTCACTACAAGGCAATATTTCTTATGATTGAGGCTCAATACAGATGTTGGACCAAATAAGTCCATATGCAGAATCTGTAAGGGTTGACTGATTGAACTCACAAGTTTGGCCTTACAGGTGGCTTTGTGTTGCTTTCCTTTCTGACAAGCAACACAAGAGTGGTCATTTTCAAAAAGCTTTGAAGGAAGACCTCTTACAAGGTTTCCCTTCACAAGTTTGTTCATTGTTTTAAAATTTACATGACCTAGCCTCCTGTGCCATAAATTAGACTCATCAGAGGATGCCTTTGCAAATAGACAGGTTAAATCTCCAGTAGGAACAATATTTTGTAGGTCAAAATAGTACATATTATTTTGCTTGGGAATTCTAAGTACCACTTGACTTTCATCAAGTAGCTTAAAATTTGGAGACAAAACAAGACATTCTGTTTCAGTAAACAAAACACTATTTTTCTTGTCACACATTTGTGAGACAGAGAAAAGATTAAACTTAAGACCATTTACATAGTATACATCATCAAAGTCTAATTTGTCAGTTTTTATATTACCTTTTCCTGTAATTCTACCTTTACCTTCACCAAAAGTAACAAATCCACCTTTAATCTCCTGATAGTCTGAAAGGTATTCTTTGGTGCCTGTCATGTGCCTGGAGCACTGATTTTCTACAGTTCCTTTTTCTCTTCAAATACAACCTACTGAGGGCTTAACAGTAGTGATCCTATTTCCCTTACCAGTATTAACTGCTTGTCTAACAGTACTAACTCTTTTAGGTGACAAACTTCTTCTTTGTGCTGATGGAGCATAGTGAGATCTGGTTATTGGTGAGTGTGATCTATTAAAAGTATTTTTAGTAAAATTCACACTCTGTTTTGGTCTAATAGTATTAACTTGTCTGGGAATACTAGTTGATACTGCCCGTTTTAGCTTGGCAGTACTAACTAGTATTTTTCTAGACCTTAGTAAGACTGCTCTTGGAACAAACTGGTTTTGATGATTAATCCTATTAGCATAGTTCCAGACTGGTTTATTTACCCTTTGACCAGTTCCCAAATACCCATTCTTGTTTACCACATTCCTTTGAGTCATTCTGTCTTCATGAAAAGTGCAATCTCTTATTAAATGACTCATACTTCCACAAACAAAACATGCCTTTTTGGTAAAACTGTAACCTAATCCCAGATTTTGAGCCATTCTCCCATTCCAATCCCTTTTGTCAACCTTAGGACTTGAACAAGACTCCTTAGGTTTCTCAGTTTGTTGAATTGGTTTAACTGGTGTAATAGGTCTAACAAATTTAGCAATTTTAACTGATTTTGCATGTTTGACAGGCCTAACATATTCACCTTCTTTAACAAAGTTAACTTTCTCAAAAACTTGTTTAGGCCTAAAGATGCTTTCATTGTCACTGTCAGTGTCCCAATCTTGGATAAGAGGAGCACTTGACTTGACTTCCTTTGGTGTTTCAACAGATACTTCATTAGATTTAGGAGCATCTTTTGTGACTGCAGTACTAGTATATACAGAGTCATCCAGTCCTGCAAATGATAAATCAGCTTTGGGAGGTATGAAGTTCCCTGAGAGTGGAGGGGGAACTGCATGAAATCCCTCTACTTTCTTGAATCTATCATATGTTTGACTGTTTTCCTTATCATTAATACTAGTATCAAACACTGTTTCAGACACATCAGATTCACTTACATCACATACAGTCTCTTCTTTTCCATATCCTAAGCCAATTTTAACTTTTAGACTAATCTGACTATCAAGCAGTTTTGTTAGATTCTTAGAAGAATTTTCAAATATCTTTAATTTTTCCTTTAAATCTTCTTTTTCCTTAAGAATCTCTTCTTTTTCTTTAGTGGCCAGATCTAATAAAGTTTTATGGTAAGTTAGCAAATTAGTCTTGTCTTTAACATGCCATTCCAACACACCAATCTTTTCTTTAAGTATAACTTTATTTTTATGATATTGAACTAACTGTGCCTTTACTGATTTTAGACCAAGTTCATAAGCTACACTTTCTAATTTGGCCTTATCTAGTCTTACACGTTGTTCATCATACAATTTTTGAAGTTTATTGTAAGATTCAATACATGCTTTAGAACACAAATTTACCTTAGTGTCAGAACTGGCAGAGCTTGAAGATTTTGAAGAAGTGATTGCCATAAGAGCATAGTTGGTTGGTTCCTCCTCAGCAGCTAGATAACTCCAATCATAGGTGCCAATACTGGTTAAGTCTTGAACCACCAATGCCTTTTGATCTTCTTCCTTTATTGATCTTTTACCATCATCTCATTTGTACCTATTGTTGTTACCCCTGTATTCCTGATTCTTCTTTCCTCTGCATTCTCTTGCAAAGTGACCTTTCTTGTGACAGTTAAAGCATTCTACCTTGGTTTTATCAAAACCAACTGGTTCCTTCCTATCAAACTGCAGCTTTCTTCTTGTCCTTTTGTAGAACTTGTTAATCCTTGTAGATATCATAGCCACCTGCCATTTTAAGTCCATTTCTTCAAAATCATCATTGTCTACCTGCTCAAGATCATTATGATCTAGTTGTGCTGCATTGGATTGGTTAGCAAAGAATGAGTACATGACTTTATCAACATAAGATGAAGATCCATGTGCTTTATTACTTTGACCTGTAGCAGAATTAACATGGTAGGCAGTACTAATTTCATCAGTACTACTTATGATTTCTTTAGAGACAAAGGCCATGTTTAGTGAACTAGATAAAGATACAGTAGTTCCTTTAACATCACCCTCATGAGCTTTTAGGGTGTTATAAAGGTCATTAATATCCATATCATTAATTCCTTCCTTGTTTCTCATAATCAAGGAAACATTGGTCCATGTAGAAGGTAGAGACCTTAGGAATTTAGAATTAATGTATTCAGTTGAAAGTTCTGCTCCATGAATTGATAACAAGGTGAGAAGCCTCTGGAACCTATCAAATCCTTTGTCCAGACCCTCTAAGTTGGATATGGAAAAAGCTTCAAATTGCTGCTTAAGAACACTCTTCTGCATTTTCTTAGATGCAGCATTACCACCATATCTAGTTTTGATAGCATCCCATATGCCCTTAGCATCTTTGATTAAATGATACTTAGGTAGATCTACATCAGGAAGAGCCATTAGCAGTGCACTTCTGGCCTTCCTTTCTCTAGCTCTAACTTGTATATCCTTTGATGTTGTTAGAGGTATTTCCACATCTTTACCTGCTTCATTCTTTGTATACTGCATTGGACAATTTCTATTCAAGACCACCAACCATTGTTCATAATCTGTATGAATCAAATATTCTTCCATCCTTATAGCCCATATTGTATACTCACCTTTCTTAAGCATAGGAAGTTTCACAGATGACACCATGTGAGTAGTTTCTTGTACTGTTGATGTTGAAACTTCTGCATCATCTCCTGCCATTGTAAAAAAAGGTTATTTTTCTTGTTATGTTTTTGTCTAGGGTTGTTTGGTGATGTTCTTCTTATTTAGAGTTTCTCAACAAGCTCTGATACCACTTGTTGATCCCAATGAATAGATCTTTCTAGCCTGTTAAGGGTGATAGCTAACTTGTGTAAACACAGATTAACTATAAGAGAAACAATGACTAAGAACAATATAAGTTATGCGGAATCTAACTTATACTGCTAAGAAGAACACAATTAACTAACTACGTATATTGATATAATCTGCCAAAGGTTACAGATTTTCTCACTATTGGATCACTAATAACTATGCCGCATAAGGTTCCTTTTATACACCAAGGAAACCCTAATGAGCTTTTCAAAAACGCGTCTAGAGATCATGCATATCTATTCCTAACATTTCTCATGCATATCTCTAACTCTAACTAACATTCTTGATAAGCAGACTTAACTAAACATAAACAGTATTAACTATACTACCAGTATTAACATCTTTATACTGGCAGACTTAACTACATACTATCAGAACTAACATACACACTACCAGAACTAACTAATATCAACAGCATTAACTTCATAATCATAATATATCCCAACAAAGGTCCCATTCCTCCTAAAACTGCTAAACAAAAGCTAGCAAGAAAGAATGAATTGAAAGTAAAAAGCACTCTGTTGATGGCCATTCCTGATGAGAACCTATTGAAGTTTCATACAATCAAGGATGCAAAGACCTTATGGGAAGCAATCAAGGCTAGGTTTGGAGGCAACAAAGTATCAAAGAAAATGCAAAAAACTATACTAAAGAAACAATATGAGAATTTTGCTGCATTAAGATCTAAAGAACTGGATAAAACCTATGATAGGAAATTCATGGTGAAGTTATCTCTCAAAAAGATGCAAAATTGAAGTTGCTGAGAAGTCTACCATCAGCTTGGAACAATATTGCTTTAATCATAAGAAACAAATCTGATCTAGACACATTGAGCATGAATGATTTGTATAATAATATGAAGGTGTATGAATCTGATATTAAAGGCTAATCAAGCTCAAAATCTCAAAATGTGGCTTTTGTATCTTCAGAAAACACTAACAGTACTAATGAAGTAGTTAATATTGTTCATGAAGTTTCTACTGCTAGTTCACAGGGACAAGCTTCTTTCATAACTTATGCTGATGATGTCATGTTTTCCTTCTTTGCTAATCAATCTAATAGTCTATATTTGGACAATGAAGATCTAGAGCAGATTAATACTGATGATCTTGAAGAGATGGATCTCAAATGGCGGGTGGCCATGCTTACCATAAGGGTGAAAAGATTCTTAAAGAAGACAGGAAGGAATCTGAATTTCAATGGTAAAGAAATTGTTGGCTTTGATAAGACAAAGGTTAAATGTTAAAATTGCAACAGGAGAGGTCACTTTGCTAGAAAATGCAGGGCACCAAGGAATCAGGGGAATAGAAATGGAGATGCTCCAAGAAGGGTTGTACCAGTGGAAACTCTTGCAAATGCCTTGGTTGTTCAAGATGGGATAGGTGGTTATGATTGGAGCTTTCAGTCTAAAGAAGGCATCATAAACTTTGCTCTAATGGCCTATACATCCCAAGGCTCATCAAGTTCATCAAGTTCAGACTCTGAGGTACATACTTGCTCTAAAGATTGCTTAAAATCATATGAAACTCTTCAAAAATAGTATGATCAATAGCGTGAAGCTCTTAATAAATCTAATCTAGAAATTATAGGTTATCAAATGGGATTAGAATCATTAGAAGCTAGGATAGTTGTTCATGAAAAGAATAAAGTTGTTTATGAAGAAGATATTGCATTTATAAAGTATGATGTCCAAGTGAAAGATATCTCTATCAAAGACCTTAAAAATTAGTTAGAAGAAGCTTTAAAATAGAAAGATGATTTGAAACTTAAACTAGAAAAATTTGAAGAATCATCAAAGAATCTAACTAAATTGATAAATAGTCAAATAAGTGCTAAAGAGAAAGCTGGTCTTGGTTCTGATAATCAAATAAATGAGAGTGAAGTGGTTCATAGTGTGTTTAACAGTAGATAAAGTGATGTAGATAATAGTTCTGTAAATGATAGATTCAAAACAGGTGAACGGATTCATGTAGTTCCCCCTCCCTACACTGGGAACTACATGCCCTCAAGACCTGACTTATCCTTTGCAGTTAGATAATTCTGTCTATAAGACTAAAGTAAGTGAAACTGAAACAAGTATATCTAAGACTAGTAAGGATATTATAGAAAAGCCTAAAACTGTTAGGCCTAGTGCTCCTATCATTAAAGATTGGGACACTGATAGTGATAATGATAGTGTGTTTAGACCTAAAACTGATCAGACAAAACCAAAGTTTACAAAAATCAATTTTGTCAAATCTGATGAGAATGTGAAATCTGTTAATAAGGAAAACACACATAAGCAAGTAGAGTATCCCAGGAAAAGTCAAAGTCCTAGGGGTAATAGAAGAAACTGGAATGTTATCATAAGGTTTTCTTTATTGAACGTTTCCCTATTACCCCAACTATAATTTAGGGCTACACCAACTAACTATGGTGTACTATTCGACTCTCATCAGTCGACTTGCTATCTAACTATCTAGACTCTCATTGGGAGAGCTCTAGTTTTCTATGGATGTCTTTTTTCTAAATACCTAAACCTCCTTTTATAGCATAAGGAGTACCGGGCTTACAAGGAAACTAATTAATATATTAATGAGAGAATCAATTAATTATCTTCTCATTAATATTCATTCTTATCTTATTTTGACCAAATCTTTATTTTCTTCTACATCTTGTAAAACTTCATGATGATAATTTTAGTCCTTCTTGTTTCCATGTTGTTTCATTCTTTTATTCACTTCTGCTCATCAAATCAAGAATCCTAACAATCTTACCCTATTTGATGATGACAAAACAAACAAAGTCTCGTATGAAGTTCATCATAAAGCCAAAGCTTCCCCTGAAGTTGAGATGTAATCATCTCCCTGAATGAAACAAAATCTTTAATGCTTCCCCTTGACTTAAGATAAGAATTAGAATCCTTGACTATGTCACCACACATAATAAGCTGCAAATCAGTAAACCTGTAATCTTCTTCCCATTTTTGTAATCATCTAATAGGGGTCTTCTGTAGAAATGCAACTTGGATCATAACAGCTACAAATCATATACCACAACTTCTAATTTAGCCTTCCAATACTCAAATTGCCCACCATTACGCACAATAAGAAAAATGAATCTGAGCAGTAGTAATAAAGATCAGCAGTAGTAATGAAACACTTCCCCTCAAGTGGTGCATGTAGATGGTTAAACATTTAATCAATAAGCTTCCCCTGAAACTCATATGTTTACCATCTCTTGAATCTCAAACTCTGTAGGCTCTATGTAGTGATCACTGATGAAGAAAACTGAGTATAACAAATTTTGATGAAGAAGTTGAATCTCCCAAACTTGTGTCTTATGTCTTGCACTATCCACGTGACGTCGAACTTATAAATAAATCTGTGAAATATAAGTAGACCGCAACCTCTTGACAAAAACCTCATCTTCTATGAGACACATACTAAGTGATAGCAAATGTGAGCATTGAGCACCTATAAGAAAAATCACACACCTTTTCAAGATTTTGACAAGTCTTCGTCACAACATTGTAAGCACAAACAAGTTATCTTTAAAGTCATAGTCTGCAAAACTATACGTTAAGATATGATAAGACATGCACATGTGAAACCCAACTACAACATCAAATAAGAAATATTCAACTGTCTTCGTAATCACATCTTCAAATAATCTCCAAAAATACGAGCCATAAATCAATAAGAATAAACTATTTGAAAAATAGTTCTGTCCGAGATCCAAATCCATCCAAAAACCAAGTAACGTGTATTATCCGATATCGTACAAAGCTAGCAGTACAAACTGCTTTATCGAACAACTCTGGCAGTATAAACTCTTCTCGGATACAACTAACAGTACAAACTTCGAACAGTACAAACTTTCTTCACTTGGCAGTACAAACTAATCACATTCCAAAATCCTCCAAGTAAGAATAGTTTAACATCACGAGCTTTGAACAATATTAATGATCTTTGAGCTCAAATAATTCCTTATAAGCCCAAACTGCTTTCCACGCAACGAGACAGTATTAAATCTTTCTCAGACGAAGCGAGTAGTACAAATATTCAAAGTGGGCAGCACTAATACTCGAACAAACAATATTAACATCAAAGCCCAACAGTATTAATTCTCTTTAAGCCCAAGTACACAACAACAGTATTAATACTTTTGGTCCAATAGTAGCTTGAGCCCAAACAGTAGTAACAATATAAAGCCCAAACTGTTTATAGCAGCACAAAATTTTCTTTGTAAAGCAGCACTATGCACGAACAGTACCATCTTTTTGCCAACATAAAACTTCTCGTGTCTTGAGGCCCACGAACATATATATCAAAGAGTTTTAACTTTTAAACACTATATATGAGTTGGCAGTACTAACCTCAAAGAGCAGTAATAAAATTCCATGTGCACGAATAGTTTAAACTTTATTGTGCGAACAGTACTTATAGTAGTAGCATCACAAACCTTTTCTTTTAAGCATGAACAACTACTTTGAATCCATGAGACCAAACAGTACTTATGCACTCCCATTCAAAAGATGTACGTATGTATTATAGGCATCATATTCATGAACCTTTATGAAGACAATACTAATACACATGAGATCGGGCAGTACTAAGTACATGACAGCAATATTAACCATACTTTTGCTCAAACAGTATTAAACAAATACATGTGCTGTCATATCTTTTATTTTTATAGAAGATCTCTTTGTGAAAATGGTGAAAACGGGCCCAAAATGCTGTCATATCCATCAACTTCTTTTTATTGAACAATACTAGCAACATATACATGGAATACGAGACCAACTAGCAGCAATATTAATCATATAAATATATAATCCTTACAACTTAGGGTTTTCAGAACTTATCTCATCACAAGCTGCTGTTTAACTAACCTTTTG
>BQNB010095316.1:0-25900 GCA_026074375.1 Tanacetum coccineum
AAAATGACCTATAAAGCTGCTAGAATGACTAGGGTTTGTCTCCCTAGGTTTATACAAAGTTACACCCTTCAAACCTTAAAAACGGATTTATATTTATAGAGATATCGACGTGACAGCGTCGCTTAGAAATCCTGACACCGTCGCCACGTAGATGATTCTAGATCCTCTTTAAGTCGGCCACATCCTGACGCAGTAGCGAAATTCCTGATGGGCGTCACTATATAGATCACGACGGCGTCGCTTTATGCCTGCGATTCCGTCTCCAGCCACTGTATGCAAAAATCTTCAAGAGATTTGGTGTAGGTCCGTAATCTTGTCTGTTTCTTCTTTAAATGAGCCCAAGTTACGTGTATTTCCTCCAAAATCCAACCAAGTGCTAAAAACCTGAAAACAAATGATTAAGCACATAATCTGGGCATATTTGCATGATTTAGGGGGTTAAATGACCTTGAAATGGTGTATAAAATGACACCTCATCAAATACCCCTACACTTAGGATTTGCTTGTCCTCAAGCAAATAGGGTTTTCTACCTAGACAATAGCAGTATTAGTGTCATTTAACCTACTCGTTAAAAGTATTTTACAACACAACCTTCTAGACCTCGTAATTATAAGCACGAAAAGTATATACTAGCACCTCACATAAGTGTTTGGGATTTTCTCTTTCACTCGGGTATGTAATAAATTATAACATAATGGGGAAACGGAAAATCAACACTCATTACCTGTCATAGCATATAAATTACCATAGGCTTGGTAAATGATCAAACCTCTATCGCTAGGCGCAAGTATTAGCCATTACTATCAAAGAGGTCTTTTAAAGGGTTGTGGGGTGTAGGTGTATGATAACATTAGCGAAAACGGAAATGGATGGGATACATTTAGGGAGTGACTTTTAGGTGAATTTATAGTGGAAGGGTTAGCTAATTATTTATGAGAATACACGTTGGTTAGGTTGCTAAGCCAAAGACTCGGACAAAATATACAAACTCTACACAACTCTACATCAATCTCTTTCTTTTTCTTTTCTAGACTCTATGATAAACATAAGCGAATAGCAGCCCGTACATTTTTTCACTCTTTTTTTTATATATAAATTTTTTTATATACATTTTTTTCGTACACTTTTGCTCTGTCATTGCTTAAACATATAATACATCATGGGGGTTTATAGATACACCTCAAAATTTGATTGATCAAGCTTTCGTAAGGATGAACAGTAGCTTTCGTATGGTTTAGTTTTTATGATTTGATGTGTTTTTTATCTTAAAACGCAATAGATTAACTTTAGGAACCATCAAATTGTAGAATTAATACATACTTTACGAAAATTACGTGTTTTTGGATTAGAATTGATCGAAAAAATGGATTTGATAGCTTTCGTAAACAAGAAATAGGTTTCGGTAACTGTTTTTAGGCGGGAAAAACACTTTCGTACGATAATTTTGAGCTTTCATAAGGTAGAAAACTTTCATAAATTTTCATACGTAAGTCATTTCTTAGCTTTCGTAACGTAAAATTTCTTTCGTAATCATAAAACTAGCTTTCGTGACATAAAAACTTGTTAATTTGAAAAGATAACATTGAGTTTATCATTTTAAAATGCTTAAAATGAGATTAATATGCTTTCTTTAGGTTTCGTAGCTAAGAAATTACAAAAGTAAGGGATTTCTTGTTTTTTACGAAAGTAGAGGGATTTGGGATTTACAAAAGGAGGTTTCATATCCTTGAGCTTTCGGTTACCGTTTGGTTTTGTAGACTGTGGAAGCTTTTGTACTATTTGTGGTTTCGTAAACCAGAAGGTTTTGTATCAAAAGCTTGGTTTTGGTTTCGTAATTCAAGGTTTCGTATCACAGCTGAGGTGGATCAAAATAACATGGAGCTTATTGAGCTCTATTGGGGGTAATAAATTACTTCTTCCCCAATTCTTCATAAGATCAATACAATCATGAACCCCAATCGTCCTAAAACAGTATTAACAAGGATAAGGACTTAGCAACCATGTACTCAATAATTAACTTGGGTTAAAACAATAATGTACTAAAGGTGAGTACATACAAGGTAGGCTAAGGCAATTTGGGTGTAACGATTGGTTTAAGGGTGAACAATGCTCTTTATTAATAGTCCGGCTTAACCAGAAAATTATGAGAACCATGAAAAGGGATAGGCTCGGAGGGTTGTACTATAGGTATCCTGCACTAAAAATGAGTGCATGGCAAGGGTGTGGGATAGTTATATGATCGGTGTGATCATCATAACAATTACAGGTTTAAAACATGTGTTAATCCTAATGCCTCTTATCCAGCAAATCCTAATGCTCACTATGTGGTCTCGGGATGCATCACAAAAACAAGTTCTAGAATTTAATATACTATCGGTACACTCATATAATTTAATACCGATCTCAATGCTCTAAAAAAGGCGACAAAGACCACACGTATACATCCGTAACGACAGAATAGACACATATGACTGCTCACTCCTTAACACGATAAAGCTAAAGATATAAACTATCTTGGGTATCAATAATGGATACCCGAATTCCTAAAGATCTAAAGGCAAACCTCACATTTTTGGTGTGGAATTCTAAGGGTTTTTGTGCTAGTCATATACATTCCTATCCATGAGATGCTATTAATACTCGATTTTTGTCGGTATGTGTCATAATTCTTTTTTAATTTGGGTCAAAATTACCTTTTTATGCTATGTTTCGATATATTACCTATCATTCTAAGGACAAAGTAAATGGCAAATGAAAGAATAGTTTCTAAGGCTTATTTTCCCCCTACACTTAAGTTGAACATTGTCCCTCTATAGAAGTACCCGTAAAAATGAATAAAGGGAAAAGAAAACAAGGAAAAGAAACTAGTACACCCCTGGTTTGCTCAATAATGGAAAAGAAACATGCGATAACTGGTTAAATCATCCTCCAAGAATCATCTAATGAAACTTCCTAATAAATTCCAAGCTTCTTCTCATCAAATATAACCTGTAATCAAAGACAAAGACAACTACACCAAGCGTAAAATCCATGGGATAAATATATATACAATAACAGTTTAGGGTTTCAACTCTATTAAAACAGTAAGGATATGATGAGAGAATTGTTAAACTCAAAGTTTTGTAGGTTTATAAAAGAATTTAAACTTTTTTAAGTGTTGTACAAGTTATATTTTCAAAAATACTTAAAATTTTCGAGTTTTCTTGTAACTGGGCAATTGACGCCGTCAGGAATATCCTGACCCCGTCACAAGTGTCCCGGTGATGGCGTCGCGTGTAAATTGTGACGTCGTCTTCACACTCTGTGAAAACTCATTTTTCGTTTTTGATGAAAAATTTCCTGCACTCATTCTTATAAGTTATTTTCCTGTACAAAATGCTGCATAACAACCTGAGAATTAATAATTCAATCATATGACTCGAAACTAACGCGGATTAATCTAAACAATTTATTTTAAATGTTTGAATTTGGTTTTAAAAACCGGATATTTCCCTTACACTTATTTTGTTACAAAATACCTTTGATTGCAAATAAAACGATGTTACAAACAAACAAAGCATGATTACAAAATAATTCAAACATAATAAAACAAACAATAAAGAATTAGAACACAAGACACTCCAAATATGCAGGAAAAGTAAATATTAGGTTACCTCCCAAAAAGCGCTTTTCTTTATTTATGAGTCTTGTAGCTAGACTTGAAGTCACACGTTCTTACGTGACTTCTCCTTCATTGTTCATTCCAATCACATATTCGGGTCTAAGTTCTAAGCACTAAATCCTAATATTTTTCTCATTACATACTCCACTCCTCTTTTCTTGTCTTCTTCGTTCCTAAGGTAGACTGATTTTGTGTGCTCTTTTTCTAAGTCCGACAGTGAGTTGTACTGTTCTATCTTATGGGGCATCTTATAGGAAACTTCATCAGTCCCGTTAATGAATCTTACAACACCTTCGGGTGGGTCATGAGTCATGTTGGATATTTCCACAAAAGGTTTCCCTAGTACTACTTGTGACAACCTAGGGTCTATAATTGAACTAATATCCTTAACAATCATAAAGTCTATGATATAGGTGAAGTTTCCTACGAAGACATGCATTCCCTTGATCCTTCCTGTGAAATTTCTAATTCCTCTATTCGAGTTTTCCCTAGGGTCAAGTTTTCTTTTCATGATCCAATTATAAATCATTCGGGCCATGATATTTAGAGGGGAGTTAAGGTCAATGTAAGCTTTTTCCACATGCACATGCCCAATGTTGCATGATATCTTAAGGTTTGATGGGCACCCTTCCGTAATGGTGGGGTTCCTTATAAATATCGAAGGGATTGGGCTACACATGAGGTACTTGTGATATGAGAGTTCACTCCTAGTTGGGAATATGTCAAAATATTCTGCTCCTACCCCTTTGGTTGTTGTACTCCCTTCTTCTTCAGGTTCTTCTTCGCTAGAGTCATCATTATTTCTTATTAACTCAATAAACATGACTTCTTCATCGTCCCCCTTTGTGCAAATGACCTCGGTGTCAGATGATTGAGGAACCAACCTAAGCAATTCGAAGAATGAATTGAATTTGAGGACTTTTTCGGTGATAAATGAAACTGATGGATTGAGTGGTGTGGAACGGTTGACATAGATATTTTCTAGGCTGTCTTTTTCTTCTTCCTCATTCTCTTTTGCTTTTTCATCATTGGAGTCGCTATATTTCTCAGAATGGGTTGTAATGGCGTTGATCGAACCGTGGATATGGTTTGAGCATTGCAGGTCCATATTTGGGTAAGAACGAGCAGACAAAACTGGGGAAGTACTCAGTTTTGGGTTCTTAACCGTATCGCTAGGTAGTGCTCCTGCTATTCGATCGGTGATGGCTTTCAACACTGTGTCAATTTTGTTGGTCATCTCACTTTGTTGTTGTTTGAAATTAGCTTTAAACTTAGTCAGCCTAGCGTCTTGAGATGCCATGAAGTTGGATACCAATCCTTCTAGATTTGATTTATTGTTAAAGCTTTGAGGACGGTTGTTGAAGGAATGGTTCAGGATTGAACCATTGGGTTAGAACCGGTTAGGTGGGTTTGAAAAATTATTTTAACAATTTTGGGGTTGTCTTCACCTAAGGTTTGGGTAACTTCTCCATGATGGATTATAGGTGCACCAAGATTGTTTTGCTCGGGCTTGAAAGTATACCACTTACCTCCCGCTTCATCGGTACGCGAGGATGCGTATTCAACAAAGGCTTGCTCGGGATCTTCCATGCAATACTGAGTGTCGTGGAGACCACTACAGATCTCACATGAGGTAGTGATTTTGTTTATTTGAGTAGGTTACGTTGGAGCAAGATGAGCTTCCATCAAGCATTGGACTTGATTTTTGAGCTCGATTAGACAGTGGTCGGATGTACTCAGGACATCTTGAGGCAAAGCGATTTCCTTGACCGGCTTAGTGAAATCCATTAGGTCGTTCCAACTTTCATTGTCATAGAGGTCGAGGTCCTCTAATAATGCTTAGGATTCTTCGGCTTTTCGGTCACGAAGCTTACCACCGGCCTACTTAGAGCCAAAGGTCGATGCCATGATGAGGGACTTTTTGTAGTAATTCCTTGAAACGAGTCCATGCTTCAGATAAAGATTCTCCATGATGTTGTTGGAACATTAGGATATCATTGCGGAGTTTTACGGTCCTTCCCAGTGGAAAGAATTAAGCAAGGAAACGAGTAGTAAGATCCTCCTATGTAGTGATGGATACTGTTGGAAGACGTTCATGCCAATTGATAGCTTGATCGCGAAGGGAAAATTTAAATAAACGCAGGCGCGTTCTTTCCTTGTTTTTACCGTCAAGGTCAAGTGAGTCCATAAGTTTTAGGAAATCCTTGAGGTGTTGATTTGGATCCTCAGACCGAAGT
This sequence comes from Tanacetum coccineum, assembly GCA_026074375.1. Taxonomy (NCBI): domain Eukaryota; kingdom Viridiplantae; phylum Streptophyta; class Magnoliopsida; order Asterales; family Asteraceae; genus Tanacetum; species Tanacetum coccineum. The sequence goes on from BQNB010095316.1 coordinate 5,900, forward strand.
TCGTAGAATGAGCATCGTTTTGCACCCAACCAGATGGTGACGGTATCGAAAGAGGTACCACGTTGTTCCCTACGGGGAGCTCAATGGTTATTCTGTTCCCTCCATGGCTTGGTTTTAGAGTTGTTCAAGAGTACGGATAGGATTCTCGTCTCCTATGGTGGTTGACAAGAATGGATTATGAAACAATTAACACAAAAAAAAGATAGACTATGAGGAAGCTAATATGCGGAAATTAAATTCTCACTTGAAAGGATTCAAGCAAGTTGAAATAAGCTTATATCTATGATCAAAACCTACTATATTCCCAAGCAGCGTCGTCAAAAAAACTTGATTCGGTTGTCGTAAGGGGACTTCTACAAGAAGTTGTACAACCACCTTAGGCAGAGTACCTAAAACCGTTGTAGTAGTGTTTAGGCAAGATTTCGGGGGTTGTTATCGTTCTCTAGGGGAATATGTTGGGAAGGATTGATCACAATCTAACAACATTCTAAGGGTTGAGGGAAGATTATTTTTGTGTCTTTATGTTTTATAGAAAGCAGGTAAATTATGTTTGAGGAGGTTGGTTAGTTTGACTATTACTAAACTAATTAATATCTAATCTATCTAGTGTTAACTTTATGAATAATTGATATGTATTTATTAAATTATCTTATCTGGCACTACTTATCAGATTGCTTATCTAATACTTGTTACCTTGTCTCACTTGTGTGATATGTGTAAGTATTTCATGGGTCATGACGGATTACACGAACCCTCATCTACTTTAATATTCGTTAAGGCAATGCATAATAAGGTAGTATTAAAAACTATTACAAGGACCCTAAGAGTAATTAATGATGTGAAATATCTTAAGAAGGATCAACCATATAAAGGGGCAAGGTAGTATGAAGACTGTTACCTGATGGTATCCTTTCTACGCACTCGCGTTTTCCTAGACGTGTTACAGCGTACAGTACCAAAAAAGCTGGTTTTCTAGAACCTTACGCGCCAACACATCAACAAGAACAGCAACATTAAAAGGATCTACCAATTTGACTTTCATGCCAATCATAAGCAACATACAAACGGAGGGTTTAGCCTCACATGTTATAAAAAAAAGCTAAAGAGATAAATCCTCCAAGAGTACGGATATGATTCTCGTCTCCCATGGTGGTTGACAAGAATGGATTACGAAACAATTAACACAAAGAAAAGATAGACTACGAAAAAGCTAAAACGCAAAAATTAAATTCTCACTTGAAAGGATTCAAGCAAGTAGAACTAAGCTAAACTATGATCAAAACCTAACTATTCCCCATGCAGCAACGCCAAAAACTTGATGCGGTTGTCGTAAGGGACTTCTACAAGAAGTTTTACAACTCCCTAGGCAGAGTACCTAACCGTTGTAGTAGTAGTATAGACAAGACTCGGGGGTTGCTATCGTTCTCTAGGGGAATAGGTTGGGAAGGCTTGATCACGATCTAACATCATTCTAAGGGTTGAGGGAAGATTATTTTTGTGTTTTCATGTTTTATAGAAAGCAGGTAAATCTATGGTTTGAGAGGTTGGTTTGTAGGACTATTAATTAAACTAATTAATATCTAATCTACTGGTGAAAACTTTATGATAATTAAATGTATTACCTTAATCATGCACTACTTATCAGATTGCTTCTCCTAATATTGTTGCCTTGTCACACTTGTGATGATATGTGTAAGTATTTCCTGTGTCATGAACGGATTACACGAACCCGCCGTCTATTTAATATTCCGTTAGGGCAATGCACAAGTAAGGTAGTATAAAAACTATTATAAGGCCCCTAAGAGTACATTAAATGCATGTGAAATATCTTAAGAGGGATCAACCATATAAAGGGGTAAGGTACTATGAAGACTGTTACCCGATGGTATCCTTTCTATGCACTCACATTTCCCTAGATGTGTCTACAGCGATACAAACAAAAGCTGGTTTTCTAGAACCTAACGCGCACAATCATCAATCAAGAAGCAACAATAAAAGGATCTACAATCTGACTTTTATGCAATCATAAGCAAATACAAAGGAGGGTTTAGCCTCGCATGTTATAAAAAAAGTAAAGTGATAAATCAATCACACAACACATAGACATATTAAATGATTAATGATAAATAACCTTACTTGAATTAAAACATGGATTCAAGGTAGTTCAATAGGTTATTTATCAAGTAAGAGCTCCTGCGCACAAGAGCCGTCCAAGAGCTCCATGAGCTACAGATTATTTCAGCCTTTGTCGACTCTCGCTTAGAGAGTATTGAACAATTTCTTGACAACTTCGCTAATCATCCTAATGAGACCGATATGAATGACCTTGAGTCCGATGACGAATCGGTAGACACACCTCTTGTCTCTGCCTTTCCTCATTTAGATAATGATTCAGATGGCGGAGATGTGCATAATGATTTGATTGAGTACAAAAATGTTGGAATGCTACGTCGTGAAAAGGCAATTAATAATTTCAATGGGGATGACCTGGCATTCAAATGTATGATCGAATTTAGGGAGTTTGTCGCCTACTTTGACCCTTTATTACCAATAAACATCATCACGCGTAAAGCCTACAAAACTATAATGGTAGAAGAATTAGAAAGTACAGGTAAAAACTGTAGGAAACTAGAAGGGGGGGTTGAATAGTTTACCGGTTAATTGTCCGTTTTAAAACTTTGCTTAGAAAATTATTTGATTCGAGTTCTATATCAATCAATCAACAATATGAATCACAATTAAACTATCTAATGTAATGAACTAAGTAAACAATAACAATATAGAGAGATAGAGAAAGAAACGACCAAACCAAAACACCAAGATTTATAGTGGTTTTGCTACGAAGCACCTCTTCGTTCCTACTCTACTCCCCAAGTACTCCACTTGAGATTTCACTACGTCAACAATCCCCCTTTAGGCGGAGAAAACCGTTTACACGTCGCTTACTTTCTTTTCCGACACTAAGCTAGATGTCGAGTCCTAATCTTAGCTAGAACTAATCTAAGACTTCACTAAGTCTTTATACACTCACAAGATATATACCCTTGGATTGGCACACAATCCAAATCACACCAATACACAATTTACAATAGTAGATCTACACACAATCCAATTTACACAACAACACAAAGTAAATATAATGAAGTTTTATGATCTTGAGGAGGAAAAGAGAGATCACTTTATAACAATTCGTATGTAGAAGAATACGATTGTTCTTCTCTTGCACTTGATTAGAAGAAGAAGAGAGGAAGAAAAAATTAATCACTTAAAACAAGATCAAGGTATGTTAGTGATCAAGATATGTGTTTTAGAAAGAAAGAAATAAGAGAGAAAAGTAGATCTGAGAAAATTCGTGGCAAGAGGTTTTGTTTTTCAGATGGGGTGACCCAGTATTTATAGAAGACAAAAAAGAACCGTTATGCTGGCGGCGGTCCAGGCGGTCCCTAATATATAAGGGGGCCGCCAGGCCTATAAGGGGGCCGCCATAGAGTACGCTTCTCTTTTTGTCTTCTTGTGGAGAAGGTGTTATCTATTTTAGAACCTTCTATTTTGGGGGGGGGGGGAATCTGATTTCAAGTTTAATGTTTTAATAAAATATTTCTTTTATGAATAAATATTTTGTTTTTATATTTTTATAAAAGCACTTTTGTAGAAATGTAAGGTTTAAGAAAAAATATTTTCTTGATCACTAATCATGTTTAATGATTTGTTTATTCATACCTTAAGTGATTAATCTTAAAAATAGAATTTTATGATTAGTAATTTATAAACGTTTATTTTTATCGTAAACATTTTTACATTTTGTTATTATCAAAACATTGAGAGGTCAAAAAATATAAATAACGTTTTTAGACATTATTTGTATTAACAAAAACTTAGTAGCCATTGTTATGGACGTCTACGTGTTTGTAGGCAGCTTCACTTACATCACGGATTTTGTGGTCTTGGAAGACATATGAGAGTTTATTGTAATAGGTAAAGTTGAGGTCGTGATGGGCAAACCCTTTAGGAAAATCACTAAACTCGAATATGATTGCGCTAAGGGATTAATGTCTTTCAATAGGATCTTTGATAATTACACATTCCAAATGCCCCGCACTATACTTAGGTTTAAACGTTGGGGGCACATTTCTTGGACTAAGATTCCACCCATCCTGGTGTTGAGTCAAAGAGATCTAACTAACGGGTTCAAGAATGCATATGAAAAGAACAAATTTATGTACAAGAATTGTTTGAACCTAGGTCCCGAATACCAAGTAGATGAAAGTATGAAATAATGGCTCATTCATAGACATGTGAGCATTCATGAAGTTACGTAGGGACATGTGACTTCGAGTCTAGCTACAATACTCACAAATAAAGAAAAGCGCTTTTTGGGAGGCAACACAATGTTTATTTTTCCCGCACTTAGGAGTGTCGTGTGTTTTAATTCTTTATTGTTTGTTTTATTATGTTTGAATGAATTTTGTAATCATGCTTTGTTTGTTTAAAACTGTGTCTTATTTGTAATCAAAGGTATTTTGCAATAAAATAAGTGTAGGGAAATATATCCGGTTTTTAAGAACCAAATTAAAACATTTAAAATAAATTGTTTAGATTAATTCGCGTCAGTTTCGAGTCATATGATTGTAATGATTAATTCTAGGTTTTTATGCAGTGCTTTCTTCAGATTTAACTAATAAAATTGGGTGCAGGAAATTTGTCATTAAAATTGAAGAAGAAATTTTTACAGACCCTGGAGATGGCGTCCGGATTAACACCCGACGGCGTCGCGTCTCTAGTAATGTAAAAATTCAAATTTTTTTCAAGTATTTGTGAAAAATAAAATGTGCAATATTTAAAATTTGTAATTCTTTTGTAAACATGCATAAACCTATGATTATATCATTACTCTCATCTTATCTTTACTGTTTTCATAGAGTCAAAACCCTAAACTCTCATTGTATTTATATCTATCTCGCCGATTTTATGCTTGGTGTAGTTGTCTTTGTCTTTGATTACATGTTATATTTGACAAGAAGAAGCTTGGAAGTTCTTAGGAAGTTTCATTGGACAATTCTTGGAGGACGATTTAACCAGTTATCGCATGTTTCTTCTTAATTATTGAGCAAACTAGTGGAGTACTAGTTTCTTTTCTTGTTCCTTCATTCATTTTTACGGGTACTTCTATAAAACATTAGGGACAATGTTCAACTTAAGTGTAGGGGGAAAATAAGCCTTAGAAACTATTCCTTCATTTGCCATTTGCTTGTTCCTTAAAATGATGGGTAATATGTCAAAACATAGCATAAAAAGGTAATTTTAACCAAAATTTAAATTTTTTTATGACACATACCTACGAAAACCGAGTATTAATAGCGTCTCATGGATAGGAATGTGTATGACTAGCACAAAAACCCTCAAAAATTCACCCCCAAAATGTGAGGTTCGCCTTTAGATCTTTAGAAATTCGGGTATCCATTATTGATACCCAAGATAGTTTATACCTTTAGATTTCTTAAGTTAAGGTTCGAATGCAGTCATATGTGTCTATTCCGTCATTACAGATGTGTACGTATGGTCTTTGTCGCCTTTTCTGGAGCATTGGTATCAGTATTAAATTATATGAGTGTACCGGTAGTATATTAAATTCAAGAACTTATTTTTGTTATGCATCCCGGGACCGCATAGTAAGTATTAGGATTTGCTAGAAAAGAGGCACTAGGATTAACCCATGTTTTAAACCTGTAATTGTTATTATGGTCACATCGACTATATAACTTCCCCACACCCTTGCCATGCACTCATTTTTTAGTGCAGGATACCCCTAGTACAACCCTCTGAGCCTATCCTTTTTCACAGTTCTTGTATTTTTCTGGTTAAGTCGGATTATTAATGAAGAGCATTGTCACCCATAAACCAATTGTTACACCCAAATCGCCTTGGCCTACCTTGTATGTACTCACCTTTAGTACATTATTGTTTAACCAAAGTTGATTATTTAAGTACATGGTTGTTAAGTCCTTATCCTTGTAAATACAGTTTTGGGACGATTGGGATTCATGGTAGTATTCATCTTATGAAGAATTAGGGAAGAAGTAATTTATTACCCTCAATAGAGCTCAATAAGCTCCATATTATTTTGATCCACCTCAAATCGGGTCATTAGTTAGATTGTAAATAATCGAGTATGTAAAAGTTCAAGTGTAGGGATTTATCTATAAACCCCCATGATGTATTATATGTTTAATCAATGGCAAGGCAAAAGTGTACGAAGAAGAAAAATATATATAAAAAAATGTATATAAAAAAAGAGTAAAGAAAAAATGTACGGGCTGACATTTGCTTATGTTTATGTTTATATTAGAGTAAAGAAAAGAAAAAGAAAGAGATTGGTGTAGAGTTTTGTAGAGTTTGAATATTTTTTCTGAGTCTTTGGCTTAGCAACCAAACCAACGTGTATTCTTATAAATAATTTGCTAACCCTTCCACTCCAAATTTACCCAAAGTCACCACCCAAATGTATCATATCCGTTTCCGTTTCCATTAATGTTATCTTACACCTACACCCCACAACCCTTTAAAAGACCTCTTGGATAGTAATGAATAATACTTGCGCCTAGCGATAGAGGTTTGATCATTTACCAAGCCTATGGTAATTTATATGTTATGACAGGTAATGAGTGTTGGTTTTCCGTTTCCCTATTATGTTATAATTTATTATACACCCGAGTGAAAGAGAGAATCCCAAACACTTATGTGAGGTGCTAGTATATACTTTCCGTGATTTTAATTACGAGGTCTAGAAAGTTGTGTTGTGAATTGCTTTTCAAAAGTAGGTTAAATGACCCTAATATTGCTATTGTCTAGGTAGAAAATCCTATTTGCTTGAGAAAAAGCAAATCCCAAGTGTAGGGGTATTTGATGAGGTGTCATTTTATACACTATTTCGGGGTCATTTAACCCCATAAATCATGCAAATATGCCTAGATTACGTGCTTAATCGTTTGTTTTTAGGTTTTTAGAACTTGGATAGCTTTTGGAGAAAATACACATGACTTGGGCTCATTTGGAGAAGAAACGGACAAGATTACAGACTTACACCAAATCTCTTAAAGATTTATGCACACAGTGGCTGGAGACGGTGTCGCAGGCATAAAGCGACGCCACCATGATCTATATAGTGACGGCGTCAGCAATTTCGCGACGACGTCAGGACATGGCTTACTTAAAGAGGATCTAGATTCATATACGTGGCGACGGCGTCAGGATTTCTAAGCTTGGCCGTCGCATCGATATCTCTATAAATATAAATCCGTTTTTAGGGTTTTAAGTGTGTAACTTTGTATAAACCTAGGGGGACGAACCCTAGTCATTCTAGCAACTTTATAGGTCATTTTTAGGGCCTCAGAACCCTATTGTACTACCTTGAATCCATGTTTTAATCATGTAAGGTTATTCATCATTAATCATTCAATATGTCTGTATGTTGTTTGATTAATTTATCTTCTTGTTTTCCTTATAACATGCGAGGCTAAACCCTCATTTGTATTTATCTATAATTGCATGAAACTTAGGTTGTAGAACCCTTTGATGTTGCTTCTTATTGATAAATGTGTGCGTTAGGCTTTAGAAAACCAGCTTTTGTTTGTATCGCTGTTGATATGTCTAGGGAAACACGAGTAGTGTAGAAAGGATACCATCGGTAATAGTATTTATACTACCTTACCCCTAATATGGTTGATCCCTCTTAAATTATTTTACATGCATTTAATATACTCTTAGGGGCCTTGTAATAGTCTTCATACTACCTTACTTGTGCGTTGCCCTAACGGAATATTAAATAGACGATGGGTTCGTGTAATCCGTTCATGACCTAGGAAATACTTACACATATCATCACAAGTGTGACAAGGCAACAGATCTAGGAGAAGCAATCTGAGGAGTAGTGCATGATTAGGTAAATACATTTGTTTATCATAAAGTTATCACCGGTAACACATATTATAATTACTTTAGTTATTAGTTAAACAAACCAACCTCTCAAACCATAGATTTACATGCTTTCTTAAAATGTAAAAGTACAAAAAGAATCTTCTCTCAACCCCTAGAATTCTGTTAGACCGTGATCAGGCATTCCCAACCTATTCCCCTAGAGAACGATAACAACCCCCGAGTCTTGCTTATACTACATTGCAACGATTAGGTACATTGCCTAGGGGATTGTGGGTCCCACTTCTGACACGTGGCGACGGCTGTCCAATGACAGCTTGCCACGTGGCAGTTCTGACATTGCAGGTACATGTGGCAGCTGACATGTCAGTACGAGTTACGAGGTGGCAGAAGTTGGTGGCGACTAATGATTGGTAATAAATACCCCTAGTAGCTGGCAAAGACTCGTGAATGGGAAATGACCAAAATGCCCCCAAGGACATTTAGGCTATAAATTGGACGCATCGGATCACTTTTTGGGACAAGCTTTTCCTTACAAAATTTTCACACACATAATTAGTTTTAGCTTATTTTTTGTATTTAGTTTAGGTTTTTGTAAAAGCTTATTAGCTTATTAAGTTTAGCTTATTGTAACTTGCTTATTAATGAAGATAAAGATGTTTTGTGATATCACTTGAGCTTATTCTTTCTCTTATCCTCTAATCTCTTTTATCTTATTTCTTTAGCTTATTTACTTGAATAAACACTTTAGCTTATTTCGAGTAGCTTTTTGTAATAAGCTTATTTTCATATTAGCTTTTCCACATAGCTCATTCGATTAGCTTTTTGCAAATACATTTGGCTTTTAGTTTCAAAACAAACTTTTACGTAGCTTATTTCGAACGGCTTTTTCATTTAGCTTATTTTCGGTTAAGCTATTTATAGCTTATTTCGAATAAGTTTTTTATCTTTAAGTTTGCAATAATTTTCAAACCTTTTTTACTTTATAGCTCTAGATCTAATACTTGTTTTTACATAGATTATTTCAATAAGTTTTTATATTTAGTAGTTTTTACTTTAATAAGCTATTCTCTAGCTTATTTTAGAATAGATCTAGTCCTTAAATATACCCAATCCTCGTTTACTTTTCGAAGTGAACACCTTAGTTTTGGATAGATTTAGATCTATTATTTTCATTAGTAATCTAGTTTTCTGGTTTTAACTTATTCTATTAGCTTTTTGGTTTATTATTTTAGATCTAATCCTTAAATATACCCGTCTCTCGTTCACTTTTCGAAGATAATACTTTAGTTTCAGGTGGATTTAGATTTAAAGTTTCCATTTTTAATAGCTTATAGTTCTTTTTAGTGTAATCTCTAGCTTATAATTAATAAATTGTTCATTATAACCTTTGATTGTGTTTTAATGTTGATGAAAATGGTTCTACATCTAAGGCGAGGATGTTAAGGGTCTTATAAGCTAGATTATTTTCTAAAGTTTATAGCTTTTATAGTTTTTATTAAGCTATTTAGTATATAAAGTTTACAACTTTATTAACTAATTCGTTGAGTAAAAGCTAATAAATAAGTAATCTTTAGTGTTTGTTTTAGTTTATAAGATCGGGTGCTTTATTTTGTCTTCGTTGCATCATTTGGGTTCTTTCTACTTTCTTTCCAATTTCAATACTTTATAGTTTTAGTTTAATTAGATTAATATGTTTATTATTATTGATTTGGTTGTTGCTATGATTAGTGAGTAGTTTATTTTATGCATGTTAAGTGAGTAGTGATTAGTGAATTAAGTGTGAGATTAAAAAGGGGTTGTTGATTAATAGTTTTTGGATTATTTAGATTACTTGTTTGGTTATTTTGACGGGCAAAAGCCGAAAGGATAATTAAACATTAATCTAGTAATCAATACCAATATAAGAGATTGTTTTCAAAATAAATCAACGTTGTGAGAAAATATTTTTTTAAATTGGTACTAATTCATCAATAAAAAAACTTACCTTCACACTTACAGATCTTTTCGCCTCACTTGACAAGCATATTCGTTTATATATATTTTAGATCTATTTGCTTAGTTTAATATTACTTAGTTTTAATATAGCTTATTATTATATTGTTAGTATAAAAACAAACCAAAATTATTTGATAATCAAGCATCAAATTTAACACATAAACGTGAATCTCTATTCATATCTCGCCGTCCGGGAGGATAATTATTACTTTTACTAAAGTAATTCTTATTTCTAACGGGAATATTATTACCGATACGCTTTACACGAATCAGTTTTTGGCGTCGTTGCCAGGGAGATTTGTATGATTTTTCCGTTGTGTTTCGAGTTAGTTCCTTGAAGATCATATCTTTTAAAAGTTAATTTTGGTGTTTATAAATAAATTAAAATACAAAAAGAAAAAAATATAAAATAAAATAAAATTCAAAAAAGAAAAAAAATATTCGTTGTCCTCTCAAGTGTTTAATTCTTATCTTTATCTTCTCATATTGTTTAATTCTTCACAATGTTCGATTCTTCCTTTCATTTCCATGATCCTCGGACAATGGAGGATTTTTATCGTCCATCACTTATCGGAGAGGAGGACCGATCGCTCTGACAACCGTTCTAGGAACCGAGTTTGTATTAAACAATCATATGGTTCAGCTGCTTTGAAAAAATTGTCAATTCCATGGATTTGAAGGTGAAGATGCAAATGAGCACCTAGATAAGTATTTATTTATCATCCAATTCATCAAGCAAAATGGAATTTCTCAAGACATCATCAATCTAAATCTTTTTCCATTTTCTTTAACCCATGAAGCTGAATCTTGGTTTTATACTCTTAAGACTCGTTCTATTCATACTTGGGAAGAGATTTTCTCCAAGTTTCTATCAAAATACTATCCGTATTCTAAGGCGTTGCATCTTAGAAAAGGCATTTTGAATTTCTAGCAATTGCCCACGGAGTCAGTATTTAAAGCTTGGGAAAGATTTAAAACTTGTTTACGAAAATGTCCTGACCATAAAATTTTGCTTAATGATCAAATCCTTACATTTTATCATGGAATCACAATGATTGATTGAGACAAAATTATGGTGGCTGCCGGTGAAAATATCATGCGTAAGACTCCTCAGGAACATAAGATTTAATCAAGAATTTGACACAACATCATTATCAGTGGGACTTCAAAGTCCAGTATGACACTACCACTGATATGAGTGCTCATTATTCTAAGACTACTTTCACATAGAGTGAACAAGTTGAGGTCCTTGGTAATGACACTGGATACACAATTCAAAGTTTTCAACATCAACCAGGACCAGGTCATCCTAACACTTTTTACTATACATACTCTGACGAAAGTGATGAGGATAAACCTTCAGAAGTGTTAAAAGTTTAGAAATCGATTCATCCTTTGAGTGGCAGCCCCACTCCTTCTTCTAATTCTATTATCGCATCTCCTTCCCCATCTCTTACTCCCCTCGGGAATAGCAATTTTCTCTTGGAAGAGACCGACGCTTTTCTTGCTCTTGATTCGATACCTCCTAGAATTGATAATGAAATATTTGATGCGGAGGGAGATATTTTTTTGCTTGAAAAATTATTAAATATTGATTCCGCAAAAGATCTCCCTCCTCAAAAGCTTAGTAATGATTCTGAGGGAGATATACTTTTTATTGAAAATTTATTAGAGGATGAACCTTCGGAAGCAGAGAAGTCAAAGATCAATCCTCTTATTAAGGAACCGTCTGATACCTTTTTAATCGGAGACACAGAAATCAAATTCAATCCTCTTAAGGATATTGATGACCTTGTTCCAATCCCAAGGGTATCTGATAAACCCTTGGATTCTCTTGATCCGATTTAAGAAACTTTCGATATGACTATCACAAATCCTTTGCTTGATTTCGATACTGAATTTACTTTAAATTTAGATGATCATATCTTTGATATTCAAAATGAGGAGAGTGATGAGTCCGATACGGAGACTATAATGGAAGAGGTTCAAATTCATAGCTCACAAAGTACTGCACAAATCCCATCTCCGTACGGAAAGTTAACTTTTGATTTAACCATGCCTAAACCAATCATTACCTTCTCACACTTTTGTTATGGCATTTTTGGTTCTTATCGTGTTTTTGACATACTTGGCCCGGGACTATTATTTTATTTATCATATGGTTTTGGCCTCGTCTTTCTTGAAAATTTCTCTAAAATTCACTCATTATATTTATTCAATTCGGGAGACGAAAATGAAGTATTTGATCCTGGAATAATCGTTATTGACGTCGACTCAAAATTTTAAAAGAAGTTCCACCAAAAATTTAATCGTCCCGCCCTTTTGACTTTAATGAAAATTTAATTTTGGGAGAGTCAAGCTAGTGACTCGTAAATAAACAAGCGCTTCTCGGGAGGCAACCCGTGTTATCTATCTATTTTTATTTTTATTTTAAATAAGTGTGATGTAGTATGAGAATAAGTGTGGGGGAGTGCTTCTCTCCATGTTGTGTTTCGTAAGTATTCGTTTTTGCTTGCAGGATTCCCTATGATAGTTAAGACCACCGTGCTTGTTTTCAATCCTCCAACACTCGGTCTCCGATCAATTGCATGATAATATCTAGGGAAATCTTTTATCTTGATCATATAAATATATATGATATTGTTTCCCTTTTCACACTTGGAATTTTTAAGCATTTTTCTTTTTCGTTCTTAAGTGTGGGGGTGGCACTTGACATTTTTGAACATTGAGGCCAATGTTCAATTCTAAGTGTGGGTGGAATTTTTGTCGAAATGATCATACCTGTGCTTGTTTGTGTCCCACGCAACCCCGTTTTGATCGATATATTGTTTTATTTAAAAAATGATGATATAAAAATGAGTATAAATAAGTAGGCCCGTAGGCTAAAACTAGGGAGATTTTGACTTGACCAAGTATCGCACTCTAGCTTTCCTCTTAGCTTTCGAGACTAAGCGTTTGCAAGACTTAAATTTTTTGCAGAGAACGAAAAATGATAGAGTTGAATATAAGTCAGATGCTAAGCGTGGAGTAGTTGGATCTCTTTAGAGTTCATAGATGTTAATTTTGGCTTTTTTTCTCCTATCAGCTAAATAAACGAAATAAAATAATTTTCAATAAATAAAGTTGCTTTGATTTTTATGATTCCTAGTTTTTAATCCCTTCTTAGAGGATTCCTTCTGATGAAAGTAAGGTACACATCGAGGTTTTGTCAGTGTTGTGGGGAAATAGATGGAATATTTGATTCTGAGGGAATTTCTTTTTCTTGAAAATTTAATGAAGGATGAACCTTCAGAAGCAGAGAAGTCATAGATATATCCTCTTATAGGGGAACCACCTAATACCTTTTTAATGGGGGACGAGGAAATCTAATTCAATCCTCTTAAGGATATTGATAACCCCATTCCAATCCTAAGGGTATTCGAGACACCCCTGGATTCTCTTGACTCTATTTTGGATACTTTTGATACGGCTATCACCAATCCTTTGTTTGAGTTCGATTCTGAATTTACTTCAATTTCAGATAATCCAATCTTCGATATTCAAAATGAGGATAGTGATGAGTCCAAAATGGAGACCATAATGGATGAGGTGCAAATTAATAGTTCACAAAGTATCGCACAAATCCCACCTCCGTTTGAAGAGTTTAGTGTTGATATGACCATGCATGACCAAATCCTATCTCGATTTCGTCATGGCATCGTTGGTCTTTCTCATTTATCATTCTATCTTGGCCTTCTTTTTCCTAAGGGATTCTCCAATTCTCACTCGTCAGATTTATTCAAGCTAGTAGACGAAAATGAAGTGTTTGATCCAGGAACAATCGCTATTAATGGCCGACTTAAAAGTTTGATTGAAATTTACCAAAATATTGAACTCGTCCTCATTTTATCCTTTAATGAAAAAATTTAATTTGGGGGGTGAGTCAAAGTAGTAACGCGTTATTAAACAAGCGATTCTCGGGAGACAACCCGTGTTATCTATCTATTTTTATTTTTATTTTGAATAAGTGTGATGTAGTATTAGAATAAGTGTGGGGGAGTGCTTCTCTCCATGTTGTGTTTCGTAGGTATCCATTTTTGCTCGCAGGATTCCCTTTGATCGTGAAGACTACCGTGCTTGTTTTCAGTCCTCCAACACTTGGTCTCCGATTAATTGCATGATTATATCTAGGGACTATCCTGATCATATATATATATATATATATATTATTATATATTATATTATATGATATTGTTTCCCCTTTCACCTTGGAGATTTTTAGCATTTGCCTTTTTCCCTTCTAGTGTGTGGGTTAGTACCCGTATTTTTGAACATTTGAAGCTAATGTTCTGTTATAAGTGTGGGGAAAACGTTCCTGTCAAAAATGATATTACATGTGCTTGGCTGTTTGCCCCAACGACAACCCCGTTTTGACCAATATTTATGTTTTAATTATTATATAAAAAATGTGATAAAAAATGTGTAATATAATAATAAGCAAGGCTTGTTGGATAGACAGGGAGATTCGAACTTGAACGAGTATTGCACTCTAGCTTTCCCCTTAACTTTCGAGACTAAGTGTTTGTAAGACTTCTTTTTTTTGCAAAGATAAAAAAATGATAGAGTTGAATATAAGTTAGATGCTAAGACAATGGAGTAGTGGATCTTTTTAGAGTCATAGAGTTATTAATGGCTTTTTGCTCCATCAGCTAGATAAACGCAATTAAAATAATTTTCAATCAATAAAGTTGCATCGGTTTTTACGATTCTTAGTTTTTAATCCCTTATTAAAGGATTCCTTCTGATGAAAGTAAGGTACACATCGAGGTTTTGTCAGTGTTGTGGGGAAATAGGCTACCGTTTCCTGACAGCTCGTTCCCTTTGACTTAGAAGTTAAAAGACCACAGGACTCGAAATTTGGCTATAATAAAATGTAATTAACCTGAAGCGAAATAAGACTTCTGTTTCTTGACACGTTCGCTCCGTTTTGACTCAGTTGTTTAAAGGGTGAACTAGTAATTATAATATTCCTTGAGAGGGACTTATTAAAAATAACTTTTCATGACGTTCGCTCTAGTTGACTCAGAATTCAAAAAAGGTCGAGGAACTTCCGAGGGTCGAAATTAAGGACTCCTGTTTCATGACGGTTCGCTTCCGTTGAATCAGTTGTTTAAAGGACCGAGGACTAATATTTCTGCGATAATAATAATAAAACCAAATTTCGACTCTAGGGATATCTAAATAAAGCCTCGTCTTTGAGACTCATAGGTTGTGGTTGTTTCAGATGAAATAAAAAGGATATCCCTAAAATTCATTTGTTTGAATTTAGAACCGTAATGTGGGACTTTTTCTCAGCAAAATCGGTTCTTTAGGAACAGGATTTCAACTAATTATCGTTTAAAAACGGTCTCTTTTTAATAATAAGACCATAATCTATTAAAATAAGTGATCTCATTTCACTCTATGTTTTCCAAATAAAATCCTTAGTGGAATTAGGAATAAGGGAGAGAGAAGTAGCCGCGCTTACACAGTTAACATTTATGAGTAGTGTTAGCATCTAATTTTATATTTAGCTGTGATTTTGTTTTAAGCTTAATTTAGAGATTTTGAAAATCAAGGATGACGAACTTCCGTTTTAAAGCCTTTAATATCTTTGCAATAAATTTTCAATTAGTTTTATCTATTTAATGAATAAATGGTTTAACACGGGGCGTTTTCGAAACAAATGGCTTTTTTATACCCCTTCAATGAACATCTTTCTGTTCTTGGTTGATGTTTAGGGATTATTAGTAAAGGGGGTTAATGTGTGTCTTTTCAGTTAGGTGTAATAAACATTATACTGATGGGCACTACCAATGGCTTATGATGATGGGGGAATATTGATGTGGCTTAAAACAAAATTCATTTTTTTACCAGGATAATACACTAAATGGACTCAATAATCCAAAAAATATGATGTAAATATGATTGCCATATATTGTTTGGTATGTGTTTGATG
The DNA here is from genome assembly GCA_026074375.1 of Tanacetum coccineum. Taxonomy (NCBI): domain Eukaryota; kingdom Viridiplantae; phylum Streptophyta; class Magnoliopsida; order Asterales; family Asteraceae; genus Tanacetum; species Tanacetum coccineum. The sequence goes on from BQNB010095316.1 coordinate 21,807, forward strand.
TCTTGCCGGTAAAAAGGATTGTTAACAAAGCAAAACACTGTAATGTCGGGTTGAGTTTTGACAACGTTTTCACGTTTTGGTGGTTCACTTGAAGTCGTTAAAGATTTGTCGAACACTCACAACATTTTTATACTAGAAAAGATTCTAAAACAGACTAATAACCATAAAATATGAGTAATTATATTGCAAATATGTTTGGTGTGTGTTATTATGTCTTGCAGGTAAAAAGGATTGAAAACAAAGCAAAAACGGTAATTTTTGGTTAAGTTTCGACAACGTTTTCATGTTTATCGAGATTCAAACGAAGTCGTAAAAATTCCCCGAGCACTCCATTGGAAAGAACACGAAATTATGAGTCCATCGGTACCTTCCTATATTTTTGAACCGGCCCAAATCTTCTTATGAACCGGTCAATTTCTATTTTGACATTTCTTTAATAAATAACGGACTGGCCCTAATTATCCATTAAATGAATTATTATGTATATATATAATAAGAACTCTGCTTGGCGCAGTTGGCACAAGCTTAACCCTTGAGTTCTTATCCAACAGGTCATGGGTTCAAGCCAGGGTATGCCTGATTGCCACATTAGCAGCCACGTCAGCTGACACGTGGTGGCCACGTGGCTAACACGTGGCATGTAGGTCCCACTTCTGATACGTGGCGGCGGCTGTCCAATAACAGTCTGCCGTGGAAGTTCTGACATTGCAGGTACAGGTGGCAGCTGACATGCCAGTACGAGGTACGAGGTGGCAGGAGCAGGTGGCGGCTAATGATTGACAATAAATACCCCTAGTAGCTGGCAAAGACGCGTGAATGAGAAATGACCAAAATGCCCTTAAGGCTATTTAGGCTGTAAATTGGACGCAGCAGATCACTTTTTGGGAGACGCTTTTCCTTTCAAAATTTTCACACACATAGTTAGTTTTAGCTTATTTTATTGTATTTAGTTTAGGTTTTTGTAAAAGCTTATTAGCTTATTAAGTTTAGCTTATTGTAACTTGCTTATTAATGAAGATGACGATGTTTTGTGATATCACTTGAGCTTATTCTTTCTCTTATCCTCTAATATCTTTTAGCTTATTTACTCGAATAAGCTTAACTTTAGCTTATTTCGAGTAGCTTTTTGTAATAAGCTTATTTTTGGATTAGCTTTTCCACATAGCTCATTCGATTAGCGTTTTGCAAATAAATTTGGCTTTTAGTTTCGAAATACGCTTTTATCTAGATTATTTCAAATGGCTTTTTCATTTAGCTTATTTTTGGTTAAGCTATTTATAGCTTATTTCAAATAAGTTTTTTTATCTTTAAGTTTGCAATTATTTTCAAACCTTTTTACTTTATAGCTTTAGATCTAATACTTGTTTTTACATAGCTTATTTCAATAAGTTTTTATATTTAGTAGTTTTTACTCTAATAAGCTATTCTCTAGCTTATTTTAAAATAGATATAGTCCTTAAATATACCCAATTCTCGTTTACTTTTTTGAAGTGAACATCTTAGTTTTGGGTGGATTTAGATATATTGTTTTCATTATTAATCAAGTTTTCTAGTTTTAGCTTATTTTGTTAGCTTATTCTATTAGCTTTTTGGTTTATTATTTTAGATCTAATCCTTAAATATACCCGTTTCTCGTTCACTTTTCGAATAGAACACCTTAGTTTCGGGTGGATTTAGATTTAAAGTTTCTATTTTTAATAGCTTATAGTTCTTTTTAGTGTAATCTCTAGCTTATAATTAATAAATTGTTCATTATAACCTTTGATTGTGTTTTAATGTTGATGAAAATGGTGTATTAGCCCAAGAAGATCAGTCGCCCTTTCGGTACGATGTGGAAACGGTTTCCTTGTCATCTTGCCTGATAAACAAGACACATGTTGGGATTAAAAGTCTTCTTGATGTTGTTTGAATTATTGCTGCTCATGTTTGTGTTAATGCTGCTCAGCTGGATTTAGTGCTGCTCATGAACTTCAAAGAAAATATGCTAAGTGTTTACTACTGCTAGTACAAAGTTACTACTGCTAGTGAATGTTAGTACTGCTCAAGGTTAAGACTGCTCAGAGATGAAGTTAATGCTGCTGAGAATAAGTTAGTACTGTTTGATTAGTTAGTACTGCTTATATGATATGTATTAAGTTATTTGTTTATAGAAAAGATTATGGATACTTAGAAAAGTATTGTAAGCCGACTAGGGCTCTTTGGTGTATAAAAGGATGTCCTAGGGCATAGAGTTTGATATCTTTTATCAATCTTTTAAAGTATTATTAGACGTATAATTCATAGCTTCAAGGTCTTTGTAACCCTAATACTTTGAGAGTATTCGTATTATTATCATTAATAATATTGGAACTTATTTTTTAAATTGTATGTTCATTGAATTATTGTTTCATTGATAATTCTTCTTAATATTAAAGATTAGATTCCGCATAATCTTTAATACATTCAAAAATAGTTTCTACTATATTTGTGTTAGATTTATCTAATATAACTAAACCTTAAACAAGCTTAAGGAATTCGATCTATTGAAGTGGGATCAATAAGTGGTATCAGAGCTTGTTGAGAAGTTGTGAATAAGATGAACCTGTTTTTGCTAAAAGATATGGATCAAGATTCTGCACACACGGTGGCTGCATCCAAAGTTCCCATGCTTAAACCTGGTGAGTATGAGATATGGAGGATGAGGATTGAAGAATATATCCAGATGATAGCTATGCACTGTGGGAAGTCATAGAGAATGGTGCAACCTTGCCAAAAACAAAAATTATAGAAGGAGTCATGAGAGAGATGCCTATTACAACTGCTGAAGAAAAGGCTCAAAGAAGATTAGAGGTGAAAGCTGGAAGTACTTTATTGATGGTCATTCTCAATGAACATCAGTTAAAGTATAACTCTATAAAGGATGCTAAGAAGTTGCTAGAAGCTGTTAAAAGAGATTTGGTGGGGATTCAGCTACAAGAAAGACTCAAAGGAATCTCTTAAAGCAGCAATATAAAAACTTCATTGCTCCAAGCTCAGAGATGCTTGATTAAACTTTTAATAGGCTTCAAAAGCTTGTGAGTCAGTTGGAGCTTTTGGATGAAAAGCTTTCACAAGAAGATGTTAATCAAAAGTTATTAAGAAGTTTGTCACCTGAGTGGAACACACATGCTGTTGTGTGGAGGAATAAAGTTGATTTGGATACAATGAGCATGGATGATCTCTACAACTACCTCAAGGTGTATGAACCAGAAGTTAAAGAGATTTCTAGCTCAAGTTCAAGCACACAAAACATGGCTTTTGTGTCCTCTTCAAATAACAACACTAGCAGCACTAATGGAGCAGTTAATATTGCTCAAGCAGTTAATAATTCTCATGGAGTTTCTAGTGCTAGCACTCAAGTTAATGATGCTTACTCTAAAAATATTGATAACTTGAGTGATGCTGTTATTTGTGCATTCTTTGTTAGTCAACCAAATAGTCCTCAACTTGTACATGAGGACTTGCAACAAATTCATCCAGATGACATGGAAGAGATGGATTTGGGATGGCAAATGGCCATGTTGACTATGAGGGCAAGAAGGTTTCTGAAGAAGACAGGAATGAAGCTTACTGTTAATGGCAATGAGACTATTGGTTTTGATTCCAAAGTGGAGTGCTACAACTACTGTAAAAGGGGACATTTTGTTAGGGAGTGCAGAGCTCTAAGAAATCAAGACAACAAGAACAAGGAAAGCTCAAAAAGGAGTGTGCATGTGGAAACATGTACTTCCACAACTTTGGTGTCATGTAATGGTCTTGGTGGATATGACTGGAGTGATCAAGCAGAGGAAGGGCCTAATTATGTACTAATGGCTTTCTCATCTTCAAGTCCTGACTCAGAGGGAAATCCACAAATGGATTTACAAGATCAAGGAGTGATTGATAATGGATGCTCAAGGCACATGACAGGGAATATGTCATATCTTACAAACTATGAAAAGATAGATGGAGGATATGTTGCTTTTGGAGGGAACCCCAAAGGACGGAAAATCACAGGAAAAGGTACCATTAAAACTAGTAATCTAGATTTTAAAAATATGTATTTTGTGAGAGAGTTAAAGTTTAATCTCTTTAGT
>BQNB010095317.1:0-22189 GCA_026074375.1 Tanacetum coccineum
TTATTAAAGTGATGGTCATTAAATATTCTCGAGCCTTGTATAAGTAAAATGTAGTCTACGGGAATTTTACTTAAGCTAGTTGGGCCTAGTTGTCGGGCTCAAGCCCATTTGTATTAAGAACCGGCCCAAAGTAAAGCCCACAAGAATAGTCCACTCTTGTAACTATTTAAAGCCCTCTCCAAGTGTGGAGAGGTTGTTGCTTCTCATTTTTCTTTTCATGATCAAGTAACCATTTTATTCCTTTTTTACTTTCTCTCTCTAAAAATCTATTTTTCTTATTTTTGTGTTTGAGGTGATGAAATGATATTCTAACACTGTCATTACCAAAAAAAGGAATACAAACAGAACATCCCTATTTCTCGCCAATTTGCCAAATTAGTGTCTCCTACCTCTCCCCCTGCAACAATACAACAAAACTCATAAAAAAACCTTAACCCCACACCTCACATGTCTTTTGCCAGGTTGGCAATCCTCAAACACACCATTAGTCAAGGGAAACGACAACAAAATGAAGGGCCATGATCAATGGCTTAGGCTCTACTCAATTTGGATGGCTAGGATCATTTTGGGACTCTCCTCACACAACAAACACACCCTGGTTCTCACTCAGTAAAGAAACACAGGAGGTCAAGACCCCAAGACCTAGAATCTTCTTAGTTCATATATAAATAGGGTCTTGTAAGCCTTGAAAAGGCAAGTAGTTTAACCTAGTTTTAGTTTCAGCTTGTTTTTATATCAATGCACTTTTAAAATTCCAAGTATTGTAATTTCCTTTTAAGTAATGAAAATTTGAGTTTTTAAGTTAAAAGTCTAAGTTTCAATTTCTGTGTTTACTAATTGTTTTAAAGTCTCTTAAAGCTGTTTTAAGCTCTTATTTAAACACATAAGTAATCTATTTTTTACTTAAATATAAAGAACTTAAGAAAATCTTATAAAAAACCAAAAAAATCCACCCCTCACTTTACCACAGCTTAATGGATGATAAGCCAAACTTGGATGGGCTTATGGACACTACTAGCTTGTCTTCTGACAAGCTAGAGCTTGTAGATTAGCTTATTCATAAGTTGTTTGCCCTTGTTTAGAGCAAAGGGCTTGGTAAGTTTCTATTTTTCATTTTTTTCTTGCTTATTACTGTAGCATTGCTTATTTAAAGTGCTTATTCCTGTGCTTTTTATGCTTATTATTGCTTAACTTTACTTGTTTGTCATCTGTTCTCAAATCTCTTAGCTTAAACCACTTTAAATCAGCTAAAAAATAAATTTTAGAAACTTAAAGGGGTGTTTGGTTTAAGACTGAAAATGGGTCAAAATGGTTAAAAAAATTGGTTTGTGCTCTTAAGTTAACTTAGATTAGATAAAATTAGTCATATAAGTCAGTTTGTTTAAGTTTGTTAGTTATAAATCTCAGATTCATAGTTAATAGAACTTGTGTTTTGAATCTGTGAGCATTTACCTATTTTATCAGCTTATTTGGTTAAGAACTTTGATACTTGCAATTGTGAGATGTTTCTGTGTTTATGCATGTTTTAAAACAAGTTAGGAATCAAGTTAACTAGGTCTGCATTGTTGTTTTTGTTTTTGATACAATCTGCCAAATTTTACCAAGTGTTGAAATATTGAAAAATCAGCTTTTTCATTGGCTTTTTCTGGCTTACCCTTTATTTCAAAATGATTTTAGAAAGTTGATATAAGCTCTTTGAGGTCCAACATTAATCTGTTTGAAGGTCTTTTGGTCATAAGGATCTGTTTGGTGACTTATTTTTAAGCCAAAAAACTGTCATTTTCAAAGTCAAAAAGAAAAAAATCAGCATGAGCTGAGTGCAACCAGCTTTTCCATAAGCCCTTTCTTGGCTCACTTTTGTTTCAAAATCCTTTTTCATTGCTGTTTTAGATAGCTTATTGTATGAGCTTTTTAGTGCTATAACTCATTAAGCCATAAGGATCCATTATTGAGCTTAATTTTAAGCTCAAAAGTACCCCCTATAGGCTATTTGCTATCAGTTTTGACCAAGCTTGCTTATTTACTTTCTTTGTTTATTTTTGCTTAAAAAGCTTATTAGGTTAGTTTCTAAGACTTTTCAGCTTTGTTAGCTTAAATTTGAGCTTATTGCCCTTTAACTTAGAGCTTTAAGTATTTTAGCATTTCTGTTAGTTTTAGCTTAATTTAGGCTTATTGCATTTGCTTATTCCTTTCTCCTAAGTGCTTTTTAGATCTTGTTTTTTTATTCTGTGCTAGCTTATTGCTCCTTGTGCTTTGCTTATTTGTGTAGAAATAGCCAAAACAGTTAAGAATTTTAGACTGTAAGTAAAAATGCTTATTCTGTCGACTTTATTTGCTTATTTTTGTGCTTATTCTTAAGTTTTAAAAAGTTTGTTTTCACAAAAGTTGTGTTTTTACAGCTTATTAATAAGCTGTATAAAAAGTAAAAAAAAAGCAAAAAGGGGAATTGGGGAAGTTGAGGGTGAGCAGGACTCGAACCCTCAACCTCAACCCATTTCAACCCTTTTACACACACTCTCTACCGTTGCGCCCTTGGGACTTTTTCGTTATAGTCCCAAGTGGTTTATTATTTAAGACCTTTTTGAGCCCATTAAGTTTAAATAAGCCGTAGCTTATCCAGAGCTTTTTGGAGCTTATTTGTTAAGCTGGGACATCCAGCTTATTTTTCCTAGGCACTTTGCATCTTTTAGGACTTTCCCTGAATTTTTCACATTTTCCTCCTTTATTTGTTATTTTTAATTAGTTTTCGTAGTTTAAAATTTTAAAAAGTCATTTAAAAATAGTAAAATAATTTAGAAAAATACTAAAAAATAGTTTTTAGTTTTAGAATAAATATTTTTAGGTTTACAAGTTTTAAAATCATTTTTATCACTTTTAGATTTTTAATTTCATTTTTAGTTTTTTTTAAATTAAATTTAGAAAATAGATTTTTATTATAAAAAGTAGTTAAAAATAGTTTTCTTGGTTTTTATAATATTTTAGACTTTTCTAAAGTAGAAAATCATTTTTTAGAATTTTTAGGGATTAATTTGTTATTTTCTAGGATTTTAAATAGATTAAATAGGTTTTTAATTCATAAAAAATTATAAAAAAGTCAAAAAAATATATTTCCTTTTTAGAAAATTTTCTTTTGTCATTTTAGAGGGTTAGAAACCAAATTTGCATTTTTAGGGTTAATATTTGCCTTAGTTAGTTTTTAGGTCACGTTTTAGGATTCCCGGTTTGCATTTTTTAGTTTAAATTTGTGTGCCTTATTTGTTTTTAGTATAGATTGCATTAATTTTCCCGTAGATTTAGAAATCAAATCAAAATCTTTTCCCATTCAAACATCAAATATCAAACCGACTCTCGACTTTCCAATTCACTCCTCGTTGGGAAAAACGACCCGGGAATATCACATACTACTTCCGGTTTCATTGATTTTCTTGATAATTATCCTTATTATATATTTATAAGTATTATATATATATATATATATATATATATAAGGATTAATTAATCTCGAATCATTGACCCTAAAAATAAAAAAGTCTGGTGAAAAAATTAAGAAATACTTTTAAGTTTAGTGACTTGTTTATAGTGTAAAATTATAAAGTACTTAGATTGGAAAAAAGTTGAAAGTAGAGAACTAATATAGTCAATTTTCCCTTAAAATAACTAGTGTTATAAGGTTGTATGCATGCTTCCTTATACACAATTTTGGTAACCTTGTTTTTATCAAATATTTATACCCTTAAAATTAAGTCATTTGCCATCCTATTAGTATGTATGAAGGCTCTAGTGGGCGTACTTTTTTACCTAGTGGGCGTACTGTTTGAGCTGTCCACGCATCGTAAAGTATGAAATCACTTGAGTTTGTTTTTTTACTCCAAGACAGTCTTAGGTGAATTTTCAAAACAAGGTAATATAACAATCGTATGGTCAGACATGAGATTGTAAAATTACTAATTTTGTATTGGACGACTTATATCGAGTATAGTTGGTCAGGCCTTTGACCCGAGGCATACGATGGGGTTAAACATGCTACTTGACATTATAATTCTGGATTATATTGCCTTGTGCCCCATAATGGCTAAAAGTTGCACATGTTGGCAATTATCTCGCGTAGATTACCTTTTGAGTTATACCGTTTCTAGTAGATCAACTGTATTAATGGTAGAACGTTAAGTTGGATCTTAGACCCTTGTAAAATTAATTGTTTATTTATATAAACATGGGTAGTTAATTTTTAAGGGATGAATTATCGAAAGTATTGAAAATGAACTTTGCAAGTTCTTTTAATGTATTTATGCAATGCATACCATAAACAAAGGTTTGTTCTTACTTGTGGAAGACAAACTGTGTCTATTTTCCTTGGGAAAATAAGACTATATATTTCCTATACTTTCCACTTTTGGAAAATTTATATTAGGAATGAAAGAATTATCCTAAATTCTAATCGAACTCATACCAAACTTCATGTTAAGTTAATTGGACTTTTTATTCTTTCAAGATTGCTTCAATATCCTTATTTGATTTTAAAATCTTTGAATCATAATAAGAAACTTGGATAACTGGAGAACTTGTGTCTATAGCTACCAAGAATAAAATATCTTATTGTAAACAAGACATATTTATGAGGTTTGATTGGAAAACAGAAATATCACCGTAATACTGTAAAAGGCAATAACTAGAGAACTCGTGTCTATAGCTGTTTCCTTAAACCTGTAAAAGACGCTGCACACCCTTGAGGTAAAGTGAGCGAATATAAGAGGAATCGCATGCCAAGATTTCAAGTTAATAAACAGCAGAGATGGCTAGAACTTGAACACACTTACTTGCATATCTAAGTACCTGCTTACTAGTCTATGTGACTCACATTAGCAATAATATGTAGATATTTAATAAATGGAAAGATAAATTGCAATTACTTTCACTAGTGAAGGAACACTCATAATGTTGTCAGATCCAGTGGGAGTAATGCATTTTATGAATGAAAATGACAAATTGCAATGTTGTCAAATTCAGTGGGAGTTATGAGCTGTTTACCTCATTGACATCTTACTTTATTTCTGGTTTGGCCTGAAATAATAAATTACTTTCCAAGTGTGAAACATCTTTATTTAGTAAAGAATCACTGTGTATTATCTTTGATAACTTGTTGCCTTTGAGATGTCGTTTCCGTTTAATGTTATCTTTGATAGTTATGCATGATTCCTTATTAGTAGATGGAGTTCTATGTATATACTAGCTATGAGCTTGACACTGCCATATTATCAATACAAACAAACTAACTAGTGTGGTGTTGTTTTATGCAAAGAAGTTGTACCCTGCACAAGTGGGAGAAATCTTTATTGTGTGCAAGGAACAACTTAGAACAATACGACTAATGGTTTCTTGACTGCAAAGTAAGGAAAACTATTACTCTACTAGGACTCCTACACATTTAATGTATGTAGCCTTATTAAGAGAATGTGTCAAGATAAAAAGGTAAGGTACATGATTATGTTTTCTTGGAAATCATAAACATGAACCTTTGAAATTAACTTGAACTTACTATTAATTTATATTAGTTTAACAATTGTTATGTCTTCTAGTCAAAGACATGTACATTAAGTCCTTTACTTGTGAAAAGACTTATAACGTAAAGTAAAAAAGTTATCCTATTATGTCTTCTTGTTAAAGACATGTACATGTAGTCATTGACTTGGTCAAAGACTTATAATGAATAGTAATGTATTGGATGTTTATGTCTGCTTGTTAGTACATACACATTAAGTCATTGATTTGTTCAAAAGACTTATAAAACGTAAAAGGATACCATTACGTTTTAACTTAAGTTGGTATAATAGGAAAAGCCATAAAGTATAAGATTAATCTTATTGGAATACCACATTTTATGGTATGTCTAACAAGGGTAATCAAACTATATATTGATATTATTTTGATTCATGATGACCTTAAACTTAATTAACTCCTATAAGAGATCAAGGTTAGATAATTGAGTATGTCGTGGATATACCCAATTAGACTCCAACCTAGAAGGTTAATTAAGATAAATGAGATGAATCTCATTGTGTCTTGATTGAAGTTCTATATTTGGTAAAAATCTTGGAGATTATTATTGATAAATGTCTAGAACTATTAAGTGTATCTTGGTAGATACCCAAAGGAAACAATTGGATGCCATTTCTACAACCACACGAAAACAAGTTTTTGTTGCTCGTTATGCTAAGTTATTTGAGAATAGTCTCAAATGTACAAGAAGTGAAAATGCACCAGCGAATGTCATACTAAGGCAAAACATGGAAATGATGAACCTTAGAATGATGATTCCTCATATTCATAGATCTGTATGGATACCTCATGATATGTTTCTATATCAATGGTGAGGATTATGTGTTAGAGGATCTTTATGAACCTACTAACCATACGAGATACATTATTAGATCTTAGATTTAATGAATGACTCAAAGACTATGAATGAAGAGATGTTGTCCTAAAGGAGATAATCATATTCTTGAAATTTGTTTTATCTTTAACCTATCGGTTTGATGATGATGTTTAAATAAGTTTCCTTTAAGAAAAGACTAATATGGACAATATTTTGTATACATATTTATTGCACGTCAAATAACATAAGTGTTTACTCATACTCAAGTAACTGATTATGATTAAAACGTCCGCATTTACGAACTTTAAATATATAAAGATGATAGAATTGTCATACTTGTTTTCTTGGAAGGAAATATGACAAATTGGATTTCAAGAACTCTTTATTAATTTATTACCTTGCGAGGACGATATGATAAGGTTCCGTGAATCAATATAATCTTTACAAGTATACAAAGATGCTAGAATCCAAGTACGGATTAAAAGCACGCATCTAATGAGCATAATCTTAAGTTTAATTGTTAAATAAACCATTTATTGGATTTGATTTTTAATTATAAATAAGATAGCTCATGAGTACACCTCAAAGCTAATGGGAGTAATTGTTTTTACTTTTCTAAAATAGATTATGCTATTGAACATAATTAGAAACAATTATTTATCTAAGTAAGATTTTTTCTCTTAGATTGAAATAAAGTTTCTTGTAAATATTTTAGGAGATGAAACATGTAACCTTAGAATGATATGTTTGATACGTTAAACATATGTGGTGAATTAAGTCCGAGTATAATATGAAATATCATTGAGTGAAACTCAACTGATCTATCTCACTTGGTGAAATTGAACATATAAACGGAAACCTTAAGTCCCACCAAAAGGATTCATTATGTACATCATATTGTGTATGAGTGATGTGACAACATTGGAATCTAATTGAAAGATATTATAAGGAACATTTTGATTAATGTTTAAAATTCATTCCTAGAATTAATAATGAAGATACTATGGATATACATTATGGTAATCATAGTAAGATCATTATGATCAACAAACCTTGGGTTTGTGTGATATCCAAACATTATTAAAGAAGTGTTCAGAATTTACGTTAGGTTAGCACAATGTTGTTAGTATACACTAGTGCTGGTTTTAATTGAGATGATACTCAATTTTATAGAAGCAAGTTTTTGCTGACTACATATGTTTGGTTTAAAAGCATAGTTGCATAATACTATATTAAAAGAATTAGAATGCTTTACAGTTTGAAAAATTATTGAGATGAATGTCTTCATTAGGATGTTTTGTGTATGTCATACATCTTATAGAATGTAATGTGACTAGACTCATGTAAGTTATACTTATAAGTGAGTGCACATTTACAAAATAACAATCATCATATTATTCAAAGAATTTCATAATTCATGAATTTTTTAAATAAGTATTCTTAAAGTCCTACAAGATCATGACCTAGTTGATATGTTCATGGAACCTATGACTTACCACTAATTGTGATTGTTGTGGATAAGACATCAGTACTTAACTAGGATCATCATGCACTGATCTTATTTATTATTTGGATAATGGAACTGTAAGCAGTTGTATTAAATAATGAATTGATATACATGGAGTGATCGTTTTCATTTATACTACTGTGTTCTATATTTGCATGTTTAAATCCTTGAATAAATTTATTTGTTCTAAACTATGTCCATTGTCAGTTAACAATATAGGAATATTGTCGAGATAAGATAAATGTGAGTGTTTGGTTGTATTCTGAAGAATATGTAAAGATGATTCTGCCAACTTCACATGTTATTCAATGAGGTTGAATATTAGATACCCCACCTGTGTAAATCACTTTATGGATCAGCATCATTGGGTGCATTACACACATGGTGAAAGTTATGTTTATCCTTAGACTTGAGATGCAAGCAGGTTTTGCATGTATGGATAGCATTTTTTGATTATAAGCCTACTACTAGTCTGTCAAAAGGTAGTTATAAGGGCTATTTTCAGAAGTGTTTTGAAGTACATGACGGACACTTGTAGTCAAAATAGATTTTGTTCCTCCACGTGAGTGGGATTTATATACTTACTGGGCCCCTCATTGGGTTGATCAGATGTGTACGTGGTCGCGTCCAAAGTATAGTTAAGATGATTCTTTTTACGTTTGGTAATCTTGATCAACACAGATGCGAGAAACAAAATCGTTAAACTATGGAATAACTATTGATCCATATCCATATTTAACATTGTATCTAAAACGAAAGGATAGGACTAACTGAAACCATTAAAGACTGAGTTGTTTACCGAAACTGCATACTCAGATATTTCTAGGAGCATCAATGATGTTGCTAGACTATTCGTCAATGTTAGTATGTTATATTATATGGCCATGATATTCGCAAGTGGGAGCTGTTGGTTTGTGCTCATGTCATACGAATATTTATACGGCTGGGAATACGTGAGCCTACGAGGTCACACACGTTATTACACATAGATATCACTCTATTGGTATATATATAATAATATAAACGTATATTTATTATATATGTATTAATAATCGATTAATGTATATAATAATATAAGTGTATATTTATTATGTATATTAATATTTCAACGATAGAATACTAACGATCGTTAATTAGTTCGTTTACGAATAATTAACTATAAGGCTTTTTAATTAATGTGTAATTAAATGTAATTATACATAATAATTAGAAAAGTCAAAAAGTCAATCCAAAGGGTTGTTTGGGGTGAGGGACGACCGACCTAAGGTCCAAAGAGAGGGAAAAGAGTTTATCCAACATCGATGGGATAGGTAAACTTGAGGGCTATATATATTGTATAAATAGAGGATCCCCTAGCTCATTATGCTCATCCATTCTTCTCTTCTCCTGGTAGTCAAATCAAACAAACAACCTTTAGGGTTTTTGGGTTTTCGATTACTTGACGTATTCTTGAGCATTGGTTCATAGAACTAGCATTTGGGTGGTATTGGTTGACGTGTAGTGTATGATACGCGTAGAGGTTACTTACTTTAGTAACTCGAAGGGTTTCGGTTTCGCATGTATTACACACATGCGTGTACTCGAAGAAATTTCCGGTTCTTCACGTAGCTTGGTTGCTATTCGGTAAGTTTTCTGTTTATGTTTTATGTTAATTATAAGTGTTATATGAGTTTTACTCAGCTGCGTAGCTCGTTGAATATTCACATAATATTAGGGTTTTAGACCATGATTTCCAACAACTTTTTCGATAGAGATGTTTCCTCTTTGGACATTGTCCCGAAGGAAATGGTGACATATCTCGACGTGTTTCATCCGCAAGTGAAAAATTAAACAAAAAATAAAACAAACGAAGATGAAAGCGACGAGCTTGACAATGTCAAGACCGATGGTGATTAGCGTATGACGAACTACATCCACGAAGTTATGTAGCTCTTCTCGAGCATTACGAATGTTCATAGAACAATCACACGACGAGGTATAAGGTTGTCTTAAAGGTGGTAGTAGAAATTGTGGATGAAAGAAATTAGCCATTTATATGGTTGTAGAGGCGTGATTGAGTGAGAAGGAAGAGGTGTGATCGCAATTTCCCGAAAGAGAAAGAATGTTTTCGTTGAAGAGAAAGAGTATTTTCGTTGAAGAGAAAGAATGTTTTCGTCAAGAGAAAAAGAGAGCATTTTAACTTATGTTGATAAAAGGCTTAAATATGGATTTTCGAATATGACCTTTAACGTTTGCGATCGGAAGTTAAAGATAGTTGAATATTTCGGATGAAATATTTAAGTTGTCAAACCTACTTGGATGAGTGTTAGATTTGTATCTAACTTTTCCTTGACAAAAGAGTGGATTATTTAGAAGAAAGCGAGATGATGATTAAAGAAATGTGTGAATGAAGACTCTATGAGATTTAAGACCATTTTACGACTCTTTTGACCTTTTAGATTTGTGACACGGACACGAAGAAAAGTATTCTAGTATGAGAAAATATATACCTAGATTCATAAGACATATAGATGTAAACATGCAAGTTTATCTAAGCATGCATTAACACAATAATCAACGAGATTAATGTGTAAGACTATATAACATCTAAAAGTTAATTGTTATACATCAAAATGCATAATGTAGGTGCACAATTAACACGTGAGTCATGTAAGATGACGAATACATAACATGATAATTTTAAATGCAATCGTTATGTAAAGCGTGTTAGCATTTAGCATTTAGGAGCATGTGTTATTTAGATAAACTAAGAGATATTTTATCTAAATTTCTTAAAAAAGACAAACGCCTTTACAATAGACATGCATTCAATAGCTAACCAGATAAACGTCGAGCATCTAGATAAACATGAAGGCATATAATTGCATTATATGGGAGCAAGTTATCATCTTAAAACTTCAAAGCACATATGTGAGGTGCAGGTTGTCTAGATTGACTAAGGAGAAACCTAATGAGATACAAAGTCCATCAATGTAGACTATCATTAGGCATATTCAGGAAGAGACATTTAATCAAATTAGAGAATAAATATGAGACTATCACTAGTGGTGCTCAATTCATGCTGAACACGACCATTTTTACGGGTTATACCACGAACCCAACTTTACTCTTGGAAGCAATTCAACCGTTAGGTCAAATTGAATTTCTAGTGCAATAGATTCTCTAATAGTCATTCTCATGTTAGACAAAATAGAATTACTATATTTGCATAATGAAGTGTAGCCAAGATAAAATTTGTATTGTCTTTTCATATAGGTCCTAATATGACTCAACTAACATGCTTTAATTCCGGTTCGCATAATCCTAATCAAGATGTGTGGAATTCTAGGATTGAGTGAGAGAGAAAGCAAGTTGTTGTAATTTTAAAAAAGAATGAGTCATCTAGAACCTAGGATTCTGCTTAAGAGTGACAATGTGTAATGTACTATATTGAGAGTGTTCAAAGAATGCATCTTTTCATGTCTTTTAAGAAAGAAATCTAATTAAGGTTACTTACCTTAATAGATATTGTGAATGTTTCTTTTTACAACAATGATGATTTACTAAAGGTTAGTTACATGTATGTTGGACTTTTAAACAAGAGATTAACAAGAGGAAGATGTTTGAATTTGTTGCCATAGGGTGAATCTACCTAAACCAAAGATGGATCTAGGACGAAGGATCCATCGATCCGTGGAGGTGCCAAATTTGGGCAAGGATCATTTTCCTATTATTTGGGAGAAGGTGTTGACATTAGGTTATTAGGAGAATTTTATATAAGTTATAAGGTTTCTCGGTTTGAGTTTTTGAAAATGACAACCAAGTCTTGCTTATCAAGTTGGAGTACTTATGAGTTTTCCGATTAAAATTTATAAGTCGTCAATCCTACTTAGAGTGTGTTAAGTTTAGCATGTATAATTTGACCATAGCTAATAACACAAACATTTGAACACTTTAGACTCAATGAAACATCTTCGTAGCATGTGTGAGTTGCAATTTGATGACTAATCTTGTTATCTTGCAATCGACTTTGTCATTTCATGTATTAACCGAGGATGGTTAAACACGTAGACTCAAAAAATATCTATGGTCATTTGATTGATATTTCCATGATCTAGATAAATTATAATCTCGACTTCATGTTCATATTCCAAATTTGTAATTAGATTGAATAGTGAGATTAATTATCGTTTGAATAATAATCATCTTCATATTCAAAACCCTCTTACGATCACTTATATAAAGAAAGTACAATAATGGTTTGCAGAATACGTTCAATTATTCCTAGTCCTAACCTTAGATGGTTAAAAGGTTCTCATTTAGTGAAGAAAAAATATTATGATTATTTTGAATAAAGTAAAGAGGAAAGTTGTTTATGAGAAGAGAGTTTGCAGTTTATGGAGTTGTGCCTTTTCGAAATGTTTGATCAAAGTTACATATGTTGTGCATTGCTCATGTATGGCTTTTCGGAGACACCAAATTACAAGTTGCAGCAAGGTAAATTACTTGAATATTTTATGGATAAACAATTCAAGCGTCAACCACTTCATTGTGTAATTATATGCATATATTTGCCAAATAATTAGTAACACAACTATTGGACAAATAGACTCAATGATGACACATTTATACAAGTGTGTATTATGATCCGAATCATATTCTTTATCGACTTTGAGAAGGAAATCAATATTTTCATATCAATCTAGTGTGAATTAAGTATTTTATGTTTAAGAGAATAAACATCTCTTTAATATTTTGATATAAATCTTAAAGCTATACAAATAAGATAACCCGATAATCATGTCCCATACGCGAAAACTTTCATTAAGATTCGATATAAATCCATTTATATTCTTGAATAATGAGTCAAAATCTTTCGGTTGACCCTCACGAACAACTCATTTAAAAAGAAAACAACAATAAATATATTCTTACTATGTTCCATTAACCTAAGACTATAGTTTTAAATGCGTGAGATTGAAGAATAATGACAAGATTAAGTTCTTACTTCAAGATTGTCATATAATTATGCATGTCGCGGAAAAAACAATTTCTATTATGTATAATATGCATAGTGTTTTGACATTTATGAGTATATTGCAACTGATTTCCTAAACCATTTATATACAACACACATTTTTTTAAAATAACTATATGATTATTAAAAAAGAATAAAATTATGTTGTGTGTTAGAAAACAATGGCAAGCTACAAGCATAGTTTAAAAATATATTTTTCTTTACTTAAACATACTAATGTATTTAAGTACGTATTTTTCTTTGTTTAACCCAAACCAAGGTCCAAACAATAAGGATGATAAAAAAATTAGACATCATGTGGAATAGAGAGTTAAACCGTGCATGAAAATATTTTGAATGACGTGTTTAACATGCTGATCGTTATACAAAATTTTCCAACATATTTACACATAATGAACTCTATTCCAAGAGGTAGGTGCTACACTCAAAAATTTACAAGATGTTTATGTAATATTTTTAAATATAGCTATTAAGGCTTAATATCAATGCACAAACAATCACACAACATAAGTGCTAATTGATCTAGCGAAATCCTAATAGGTATAATCCAGAAAACTAGTACAAATAAATAGTGTACAAACATAGTGTATAGATGTAATAAAAGCTCAATTACAAGTACAATGCTCACGCATTAATAATATCGTTAAACAAAAAATTAAAAAAACACACATAATCAATTAGTATACCCATAAAGATATTCATAACGTCGTTTGTGTATTAGATACAACGATGTAAAACTATAGCTCGAGTTTTATTTTGCAAATAAAAAGGTTTCCTCTAACAATTCAAAAATTAATCAAGATCAATATTTTAAAAAAAAATACATTATTTTCAAGATATTATCAACTAGAAAAGCCCGACTCGAAGGAAACGTAAAATAACAATTTTTCGTTAAACGAAACTGCAATGTTTTGAACAACTATGTATTAATGTGGCCATTCTGACTTACTTAAGTTTGGAAATAAGATTTGGAAATATTTTTAATGAAAGTAGACTCAATTACCTTTAAAATGGTGGGTGACACGACTTCTACGGACTTACAATTGATTTTATATGAATTTTCAAAGTTTGCAAAATTCTGACGAAACAGACAGATGGCCCCCGGAAAGGTGACGCCGTCCCCATACTAATATTAGGGGGCCGTCCAAACAATATAGGTGACTTGCCACAGTTGACAAAAAAACATGGTTTTTTGTATAAAATCAATTGGTGACTTAATGGAAGGACGTAGGACTTCAGAAAGTTGTTCCAACACATAAAATACGTGTTTTAGACGCCATTTCTACTCTTACGACTAAAAAAATATATTGACATTTCCAAACCTTTTTAAAAGATTTTCCTTCAAGATATTATACGATGTATATCTAACAACAAAATTATTACGAATCAAACAATAAAACACTTTTCATTTTTAATCCCTCTTCATGGGTAAGTTGATACATGGAGCGTACTCTATTTTAAAAACCATTTGTTTTGAAAACTAGAGCGACGTGGCTCCTGATACCAATTGTGGAATATGTAGAGGGGGGGGGGGGGGGTGAATAAGTTTTCGTTTAAAAACTTTAGATCAGACACTACATAGCTCCCTGCTGGCGGTCCTATAAATATATGGGGGCCGCCTGACTAAATCAGGGGGCTGCTTGATTTATAGGGGCCGCCTATAGCAGAGGGGTTTTGGATTAAATCTTTCGTATCAAATCACCAATCAAGTTTGACGCAATATGAGAAGTGTTGATTTTAGATCTATTATAACTAAAACATAATCTAGCAATATAATCACATTCACAATATTTACTACAAAGAACTACACAATCATACGTAACATGATATACACAACAATCCACACAATCAAGAGCACAATGCAAATGTAAAGGTAAAAAGATAAATGTAAAGCGAAAGGTAAAAGGAAATGCAAACCGAACGCGGTGATTTATAGTGGTTCGGTCATGAAGCTCCTTTTCGCCCTACTCCAATCCTCGAGTATCTAACTCGAGAGTTACTTCACTAATCAACAAGCTCCCTTTAGGCGGAGAAAACCATTACACGTCGCTTAAACCAATTTCTGAAACTAAGCTAAATGTCGAGTCCTAATCTTAGCTAGAACCAATCTACCACTTCACCAATGTATTTTGAGGACTAAAATATTAATTAACACACAAACAATACTTTCGGATTTATACACTATCCGGATCTACACAAATACACAAGAATCACAATATAAAAATCGAATCTACTCTATGACATACAAGTGATCAAATGTAATCACTTCTATGCAACCCAATCTACTACATGATATACTAGTAATCAAGGATGATCACTTTCATGTAGATACATCTTATACTTCACTATATACCCCTTGGTATTAGTGGAACTAACATAGAGTGTAACCATGATCCATGCCTTATGCTAGAACCATGATCAAAGATAAAGAAAGAAAACTCTATTTATATGTGTGTTGGTGCCGTGTATTTTCATCAAGGAGGAGGGGGAAGAAAATCTTGGCCTTTTATAGGAGAGCCTTGACTTGGAGAAGTCTCTTTTGTCCAATGGATAAAAGGGTGTTTGGACAAAAGCATGCACCAACTAGTTTCCCTCCATCTTCTAGAAGCTTAATTCAAATTTGAAATCACTAGTTTCCTTCCATCTTTTAGAAGCTTTGATTGAGCCTTAATGGGCCGAACTCTATTGGGCCTTAATGGGCTAGCCCGTTTGCTTGGCCTGATCCAACTAGTGAAGCCCATATGAGTAAGAGTCTCGGGATGTCGAGATCGAGTTGATAAATGTATACTTGTGATGGATAAGGATAGTGAGATATCCGTGAGTTGTGGTGGATAGGGATGGTGAGATATCCGTGAGTTGAAGTATACATCGACGAGTAACTTGTGAACTTTACATTATGTTTTACAAGTTACATATTTGTCATCACAAAAACATAAAGAGAATGTATAGATTAAATATCGTAATATTTGCACTAACAGATATATTACAAAACACCCTCAAAATATACCTCTAATATGCCTATCTTCTTCTACAAAATATTTTATCTGCTCCATTCCAGAGTCACCACCTCTTGTGTCCGACATGGTTGTTGCTAGTGATGTTGAATGGATGATGGCAGAAAAATAATTAGAGGAAGAATCGTCTTTGAAGTTGTAGGCACCGTTGGGTTATGTATTAATTGAAACATTGAAAATTTGGAATCTTGTACGAAATTAACAAGAAGTGATTTTAGATTTCTCATTGATTATTTGAACTTTGAAGGAATATCAATTTAGTGATTTATGTGTCTAGTGAAGGAGATGACCTCTTTTGACTCTCACCTAGTGCAAATGTATTAGGTAAGAAGATAAATATGAGTTATCTTTGCTTTCACCTATAACAAGTATAATTGTCAAATAGTTATATAGACTAAAGTTATACAGTAAAATGTAAAAAATAAATAGTATTTACAATAAAGATGATTGTTACATAAGCAAAATATATATTGATAGTATTCAAAACTAAGAAATAGTTTGGTTGATTTGATGTACTTTTTGGTCATTTCACTGTATAAGTTATTTGATAATTTGATTTGCCAAACACTAAAAAAATTGCTAATCTAATTATTACGATACCAAACAATATAATCAAATCCGAACACTATATTTCGAAATCACGTTTTGTAACCACTGATTATTTAATTATCCCCCTTCAAAACGCATAATCTATTTTAAATAAGCAATCACAGACATCCCCTTATGGGGTATTTGGGGTTGTGTTTTCAGGCTGATTATCTGATTATTTCAGTTTGAAAACGCAAAATATCTTAAATGAGTGTTTGGGTGAAAGAAGCCAAAAATTGATTATATGCGTTTGGGAAGATCCAAAACGCAATTTTGTATAATCTAGTGGAGCCATACTGTTGGAAAACGCAGGTTTAATGATTCAGTTTATTACTTGATATATTACAAAAACACCCTCAAAATATACCCCTAATATGCATATCTTCTTCTACAAAATATTTTATCTGCTCCATTCCAGAGTACTCACCACCTTTTGTGTCCGACATTGTTGTTGCCAGTGATGTTGAATGGATCATGGCAGGAAAATAATTAGAGGGGGAAGAATCGTCTTTGAAGTTGTAGGCACTGTTGGGTTATGTATTAATTGAAACATTGGAAATTTGGAATCTTGTACGAAATTAACAAGAAGTGATTTTAGATTTCTCATTCATTATTTAAACTTTGAAGGAATATCAATTCAGTGATTTATATGTCTAGTGGAGGAGATGACCTCATTTGACTCTCACCTAGTGCAAATGTGTTAGGCAAGAAGATAAATATGAGTTATCTTTGCTTTCACTTATAACAATTATATGGTAAAATGTAAAAAAATAAATAGTGTTTACAATAAAGATGATTGTTACATAATCAAAATATATATTTATAGTATTCAGAACTAAGAAATAATTTGGTGAACTTGGTGTACTTTTTGGTCATTTCTCTGTATAAGTCATTTGATAATTTGATTTGCCAAATACTAAAAAACTGATAATCTGATTATTACAATACCAAACAATATAATCAAATCCAAACACTATATTTCGAAATCACGTTTTGTAACCGTTGATTATTTAATTATTCGTTTTCAAAATGTATAATTGGTGTTAAAAGTTTTATACACGTAAAATATATAAAATATAATACTTTTAAAAGAGAAATTAAGAAAATTACCAAGTTACCCTTGATAAAATTCACTCTCAAAAATATATATAATATAATATAAAATACGTATATTAAACCGGGTAAGTATGATCACCCGGGTCGTTTCCCCAACGACTAGTGAAATTGAAACCTCGTTTAAGCTTGGATCCTGATTTGAATAAGCAAATGGATAGTTTGATAATCTAAAGCAACAATTAAAATGGACAATAAAAATCAATTAAACAATTAAACAAATACGAAAATCAAATAAAATGCAACTTTTAAGCAAGTAAACTAAATTTTAACCCTAAAAATGTAAACTAAAATTCTAAACCTAAGATAGGACAAAAGAAAATTTTAGGAAAAAGAAAAACATATTTTTTTTAGATTAAAAGATATGATTTTACTAAAATTCAAACTAATTAAAAACTATAAAATTAATAAATCTCTTAAAAATAAAGTCCTAAAAATTTTTATAAAAATTACAGGAATGGTCCCTGAGGACTTACCCCGACAACAAACTAAGTCCAATAAAAAAAACGGACGAAAATGTAAAAAATTAGACGAACACGTAAAAAACTGACGAAAACGTAAAAAACTGACGAAAACGTAAAAAAACGAACGAAACGTAAAAAAACTGACGAAAACGTAAAAAAACGGATGAAACGTATAAAAAAGACGAAAACGTAAAAAAACAGACGAAAACGTAAAATAACTGACGAAAACGTTAAAAACGGACGAAAACGTAAAAAACGGCCGAAAACGTAAAAAAACAGACGAAAACGTATAAGAACGTAAAAAACGTAAAGAAACGTAAAAATACGTACAAAATGTCAAAAAAATCAATTAATTGCAATTTGGGCAAGATTTGCCAACACTACAAATAATGAGGGAGTGGTAGTGTGAGTTTTAGTAAATTTACACTTTTGGTCCCTCCATGTTTTTTTTAATCTTAAATTATGTCTTTTTAATCTAATGAAATGGATGGTCAAGATTTGTCCCTTGGTATGCAGGGAGAAACTTGTATGCAAAATAACTCACCTCAATATTAATAATTTATTTTTTAATTATCTGATTTTCGGATTTTAAGGAAGATGTAACAGTGCAATACTAGGTTTTTAACAAAAGTAAAGTTTGACTTAGATCTTTTATATTATTGATATTAAAATCAATAGTTTTAACTTAAAAGTGTTACTTCAGTAAAAAAAATTCTATGTATAAGAAAAAATTGAAAATAGCGGGTCAAGTCATCGCATACTAATTGACCCACGAACCGTTCGACATGTCTCTACATATAACCCGTTTGACATTGTGACCTATTTGACGCATGACCCATTCAATTTATGACCCAAACCAACCCAATTGCAACCTTAACGTTTTAGCCTAACATATTTATTGTAACTTAGCTTATGATATATGACCTTGCTAGTAATTAAAGTAACCAACCTTAAGCATCAAAGAAACTTAGATTATTAGACTAAAGAGTTATGCTTCTATAGACTTGTGTGACATGCATTTTGGGTGGTAATTGCATCATGAATTGGTATATACTAAAAGTTTACCCGTAATTTAGAGTGGTGGTCAGCTGCGGTAAAAATATAGTGAAGATTCGGCGAGCAAGAGAATTTGGTATTTTCAAGCCATTGCATATGACTTTAGTTTAAATAACATCAAAGCAATGAAATATAAATATAACAAAGCTAATTCCGGCTTTACAATTTTGTGATTTTTCTCCTATAAGAAACTTTGCTTGACCCGCTCACTTTAGTTTAGTAGCAAGTACGAAGAACTATGTGATCGAGAACCTCGCTCCTTTTTGCCTGCTTAGATTATCATTCGTTCTTAAATAAAAGGAAAATTGGTGTACAACAAGTACCACAAGTCTATAAGCCCTTTGTCTCACACGTCTATTTGAAGCAACTATAACTTTCTAGCTAGTTCCACCATAAGGTCCATTTGTTAGCAAAAAGTGCGTGAGTGTGCAACAAATTAAAGTGTGACAAGATTAATAGTTATAAACTTATTGAAGTCAATATGGTTGTTACTCAGTCGACAACATGTGCTTGTATCTATGGAATAATCCCTAACGTAGTTAAAAGGTTTTCGTATCCTAATTCGAAGTTCAGCATAAGCTAAAAATCTATGGATTATTTATGAGCTAGAGTTATTCAAGCTTAATCAATCGACAATTCCGCCCAAGAAGATAAACTTAAGAAATCAGTCTAAATAGTAACCTTTTAAAAAATAAGAATAGAGGGATATTGTGAAGTTTTATATTATCCTGGGTAATTTTTCAAGAAAAAGATGTTTTAATGGGTAATCTTAACCCGGATCCTCCTTCAAATGGAAGTTTTTATATCCAAGGCTACACATTAGGGGGTTATCCTGAGTAATTTTGAAGGAAGTCATTTTTGCCAGAAGAAAAAGTACTGTAGTTTTGAAGTTCTATTTGCAAATACTACGTAGATTGATTTCATCATAAACATTACAAACTAGCAACATAATATCGGTGTCTTTACTTTTTACGGAGTAACATACTATATGACAACGAGGTAGTCTTTTATTGATGCTAGAAGCTACCAAACTATTTACTTCCTTTAAACACGTTAAATAAGTCTTACCATATAAGATATGATGATGTTGTCTAATAACAACGAAAATAAAGACACCAACGATGCATTTATATCGCGTAGGATCGACATAAGGCGATAAAACAAGAGTTATCCGGTTTCATAGGACAAGTCATAAATCTTACAGATAAGAGACGGGGCGGTCTAAACAAGCAAAAATAGGGTCAGCGATGCACAGATACACATCCATCCATCCTTTGTAACTTTAATTTTTTGCTTCATCCTTAGTAGTTAGTAAGTCTTGTTCTATACACCCTACTATACCTATCCACGGTGAACATCGTATCAATCACTTCAATACCGGATGCTTCAATGAAATCCCAGACCCAATCATGACGCGCATCTGCATCACATGCAAGAGGTGGTTGTACCTTAACAATGTAGCTTTCTTTTCCATTTACCCACCAAGAAGTAAATCTGCAAAATATTTGGTGAAAGTAACAACCAACGTCAAAAAGAACTAAGGTTAATTTGGACATAAGCTTTAACAGGATTTCGCAAGGTTCTCTACTCGGTTATACATCAGTAGGACATTTGTGGAGAGATTCTTCATTGTGTTAATTGATAACTATAAGAAAATATTCGTACTTCTCAAATACAATAAACATGAGCTATGAACATGCACTTCGAATTATTTTTACACCTACCTACTAAGCATTCTCCTATAGTTCAACTTTTCATACTAAATAGATTTTAAGTGTTAATAATAAAATATGAGAAATGATTCTTTACGGTAAGGATTAACGTGGGAAGACGTCAAAGATAATCTAGTGGGTAATTGATCGACTGAAAGATTAGGCTTTTAGTCTTTTATAACAGCTTCTCAAAATAACAGCTTTCATAAGCACGAAAGCTTAAGTTGTTTAAACATACTTAAACGTTTTTATTAGTTGCATGGTTGCAATATGAATACGGTAATTGGGAAAGGTAAGGTATGGTAATATTATCCAATCCCGTTCCCCTACTTGAAGGTAGAGAGGCTTCCAGAGGACCTCCAGCCTTGTAGGGGGGGTGAGGATCGAACCCGTAAAGGGGTTTTCCAACTGATCCAACCCTACTCTTGAACATGGTAATTGAGAAAGAAGAAGAATATTGATAGCTAAACAGTTTCACAGTGCATGTCCTGCATGTTTGATAAGCGCATGTCCTGCATGTTTGATAACATGTATTTACATCGTAAGTCCTGATATGTAACTTACCATTTAATGATTGTCCAACTTAAAGCATTATTAACAACTTGAGTATAGATAGGAAAGCTAATCATAACACAGAACGGCAGACGACTGAAACGGTGAAACAAGACACTCACACAGTGACAATACATATGCAAACAAGTAAAATAGATTATCAAGAAATCAGATCAACAATCTGTTAGGGTATATCGCACTTGCACACACCGCTCGAACAAACAAAGAATACAAACAACGCTTGTGAAAAGTAAAGAACACGAGATATAACGTGGTATCTACGACTTAGGTATTCGTAGCAGTCCACGGGGTCAAACCAGAGAGATTTTATTATTGTGGTACACACACAAGAGATACTGTTTACAATTACAATGAGGGGGTATTTATAAGTTGAACCATATCTTTCAATTTACTTATTTTACCGATGTGGGATTGGGTTTGCACCCAACAAGCCTATATCAGTCTTCACAACTCAACAATCTCCCTCTTGGAGGCTGATCACTTCACTGATCTCCGTCTCAAGTAATCTCTGTAAACCTCAAACCATCTTCCCTTCAACAATGCTATTGCTCTAACCTTCATGTACCGCCAAACATACGAAACACGCTGCACAAACCAAACGCAAGGCTAGAAGACTTTTGATATAAGGTATCCTGACTAACATCATCAAACCAGGAATAACCTCTATCTCTCTCTCTCTGGTAAGACACCATCACTACAACATTTAACACTATCCCCAGCGACAATTTTGATGTTTCCCGGGCGACTTGTCGCTGGGGATAGGTTTCCCGGG
>BQNB010095318.1:0-25898 GCA_026074375.1 Tanacetum coccineum
TGAGGACGGACCACCCTTCCCTTGCTTTCGGTACCGGAGGTAAAACCCTTGCTGGTTTGGAGCAGATTATGCCGGCAGGCTCTCATTTGTTGGCCCGAGAACAGTCTGCTACTCCCTCTGTTGCCCCTCCTTCTTAAGAAAGTAAAAGTTTTATGGATTTATCTGCCCAAGCGAGCCTCTATATCCATACTACTGTGGGGAGGTATGTATATGCATCCTTAAGTACTTTCTGAATTTCCGCACCTTTTCTTAATCGTTGATTTTTTGTTTATCCTTACAGCTCTAGCACTTTGAGTGCTCCGGTAGATACTACTGCTGCCACCACAACCTCTACCAAGGCCAAGCTTGCCACAGATGTTAATCCGGATCTAGCTGGTCCTTCCCAGCTTGAGGAGTCGAAAGGGTTTGATGATTCTTTTTTTGAGCTTGCTACCCTTGACCCTTCTGAGGCAAAGCGTTGGTATGTTTCTAGGTGGAACATTACCAATGATTCGTTGTTGGACGATGGCTTTTCCTGCCATACCCTGGTGGACCGCGTTGCTCCCCCCGCCTTCTTCTCTTCTTTCCGTTCCATGGATTGTGACCAATTATATACGGAGTTTAATGTAGGGGCAGTACGGAAAATATGCCTTGGGTCAGAGGTGAGGTCCCGTGCGGAGCATGAGTTGGAGCTTAAAGAAAAAATCAATGCTAAGTATGCTGCACGTGGTAAGTTGTTGGAGGAGAAAGACTTGGAGATCCTCAGGTTGAAGTCTCAGTTGGCGAAGAAGGAGGTTGTCCGCCTCCGTAACCAAGTTTCTTCACTATCCGGGGAGAAGTCTGCTTTGACTGCGGAGGTGTCAGCTCTCAAGGTCACCATTACTCAGAAAGACCATGACATCTCCTTGCTTGATTCCCGTGCCACTCATCTTGAGTCCGCTTTGAATGATGCCCAGGTGGCCTGTACCGAGGCCGGGACTAAGATTACTTCATTGGCGTCTAAGCGCGATAGGCTTGTCTCTGAGGTATGTTCGCACCTTTTATTCTGCATGTATATATATATATATTACAAGTGTTCTTGCTTATGCAGGTTTCTTCTCTGCGTGCTGGTTTTAAGGATTTCAAGGAGAAAATGGAAATTCAGCAGGAAGAGCAGTCTCAGGAGCTGCACAACCGTGTGGCCGAGCTTGAGGCACACGTGATGGATGTCTCCGGCCATCTGGAGGGGAATTTTATCCCACATACTTAACTCTTTTGGCCGGAAGGAGGTGGTTCCTGACCCATGGAATACAACTTGCTCTCCTTAAGTGCTTGAAATCTTCAAAGTACCAGGGCATTCTTGGTCACGCTTTGGACCGGGCCGTTGATTTTGGCATGCAAGAAGGTTTAGAGGCTGATCATGAGCATGGGGTTGCCGAGAGGAGTCTTTCCGTGGTTGATGCTTATAACTTGGAGGTTGCCAGCGTAGATTATGTTAATACGGTTAAGGCTCTTGAAGACGCACACTTCCCCTTGGTGGATTTTTTGAAATCCAAAAAGGATGACGGGATTGATGAAGTTCTTGATTGCTTTCTTCTGGACGGACCCCTTGCTGAACTTTTGGAAGCTTCTTCCTTACAACCGTGTATTGAGCAGCTTTCTATTCCCATTCATCATGCTGGTGATAAAACGACTGTCGGGGAGACCTCCCTATTATTTGCTTAGATGAATGTCCATGCTCGTGCTGAGGAGGCCAAAAAACATGTCGCGGCTCTTTGCCAACTGACGATGGAGATAATCTCCGCGCCTCTGTCTTCCCAGACTTGGGTGGGTGAAGCTAGTATTCCCGCGACCCCTCTCTCCGTTGAAGATTATGCTGAAGAAGACACAGATGAAGCCTTGGGAAGTGTTGTTGCTTTCCCCAATCTTGAGCGTTGTTGCTTTTAGTTTTATCTCCATGCCATGACCGCATATGGTCTGCTATTGTATCTTGAACACTTAGATTTTCTCTTTTTTGTATGTCGTGGCCGTATGTGGCTATTTCTGTTTGCGGCCTGTATGTAATATGAACGTTTGCTTTTTTACCGCGGCCGTGTGTTGGCTTTTTTGTTGCGGTTTCTAGCTTATCATGTTAAACAAGTTTTTTAGGTGGATGCTGGTGCGTCAGTCTTATAACAAGAATGTTTTTCACAGGTTATAATATTGCTACCTTTTTATTATTACTGTTGTACGTTCGTAATTGATAGTCTTGTGAATATTTGTGGGTTATTCTCCTAGTGCCGGGTTTGTAATACCTTTTATACACCCAAGCTAATTTTGAGGTTGCTCAACCTTTTATTACCCGGGATAATATTATTGTGGAGCGTGGCTCCTTGCGTGCGCGTCTTAATAGTTGATATAACTTTGCAAAGTAATAATAATTTTAGGACTTTAAAACTGGTGAGGATAGCTAATCCCCACTTTTTCATTAATATTCAAAAGACATTAAAAAATAAAAGGAAATTAAAATACTGCCCTCCAGAGCATCATACGTGCCGGGCGGGTGCTTACACTTCATGTATATAACACTTTTTAAGATTACAGATGTTTCATGTTCGCGGAAGTTCATTTCCATTGCGATCCTTAAGCTTGTAGGCTCCCTTTCCTAATGACTCCGTAACTTCATATGGTCCTTCCCATTTACGGCCAAGTTTTCCTCCGTCCTTGGCGTGGCTTGCATCATTGCTACGGTAGACCATGTCCCCCGGCCTGAAGTTTGTGCTTCGGACTTTAAAGTTGTAGTACTTTTCCATTTTAGCTTTACTTTTTGCCTCTTGAATTGCTGCTTGGTCTCTTTTTTCTTCTATGAGGTCCAAGTTCATTTCTAAGGCTTTGTCATTCTTCGTCAGGTCCACTTCCGCAGTCTGGAGTGTTGGCATGCCTATCTCTACTGGTATGACTGCTTCCGTGCCGTATGTTAGTGAAAACGATGTCTCTCCATTGCTTGATTTTATCATGGTGCGGTGGGCCCATAGGACGTGTGAGAGCTCTCCTATCTAATCCTTGCTTCTTTCATCCAATCGAGCTTTAATTCCTTCTCCCAGACTCCTGTTTGCTCTTTCGACTAAGCCATTTGCTTGTGGGTGCTTCACGGAGGCAAAACACTGGCGGATACATAGTTTTTTTGTTAGCCTCACTTTTAGTGAAGCTGGCGTCTTACACGTGAATTGGATTAGTTTTGGACACTGCGTGTTACGCAGGGGTCTTTTATGTTAACTAGGAATAGTTAGCTTTTTCTTCTTGTATAAATACCCCTCATGGCTCTCCATGAGGGGGTGGATGTTCATTTTTCTTTTTTCCTTAATCTAATCTTTCATCTTTTAGTGTTCATCCCCTCTCTCTACTTTCTCTCACTAAAACTACACAATGATTTATCTTGTTTATTTTGATCAACCAAGACCTCCCGAAAAGGTGTTTTTTATCCTTGTCAATTGGTATCAAGAGCTAACCGGGGGTGTATTGTATTCGAGTGTGTTGTGTTTGTGGATTCGTTTTTTTTATTAAGCAAAGTGGTTCGAATTGGGTTCTTGGCCTATACGCTATTTGTCGTGGTTCGAATTGGTTATTTCGTGCGTGGCTAAGAAAATCGCAAGGACGAAAAGATCGTGTTGTTGGTGCCTCAATCGAACGAGGGTCTTTCAGTTGTGGATCGAATTAGATCTCACTTCAAGCACCGAACGAGGGCCTTTTCGCTTGGATCGAACGAGTTTCTTTCTTAGAGGATCGATCGAGTTTACTTCTTCGAGGATCGAACGAGTTTACTTCAACAAGGATCGAACGAGGGTTTTTAAGCGTGGACCGAACGAGCTTCATCTTTGTTTGATCGAACGAGTGCATTTTCATTTGGATCGAACGAGCGGATCGAACTAGCCAATCGAACTAGAGGATCGAACTAGCTTTCTTTTTGGACCGAACAAGACCATCGAACTAGCAATAACCGAACGAGCGGAAATTTTCGAGGACCGAACGAGCGGAAATTTTCGAGGATCGAACGACCGGATCGAACGAGCGGATCGAACGACCGGATCGAACGATAGGAATCGAACGAGTGGAATCGAACGAGAAATTTTTTTTTGGACCGAACGGAAAATTTTTAGAAAACTTGTGTGACGAAAAGGGTTTCAGTAAAACGGCCATAACTTTTGATCCGTAAGTCCGTTTTAGGCCCGTGACCTCTCAAATCGAAGAGAAAAACGAGACGGATCACGCTGTAACCACCCTTTGGCAGGTTAAGGATTTTTCGAGGCCCAAAAAGCTTGTTTACCATGATTTTTTGACATTTTTCAGTTTTTTTTTGGAATTTGTGTTAGAACAACCATTGACGGGACAACAATAACCCTTCATGATAAATTTATCATTTGTCCTCCGTCATTTATCTACACACATCAACATACAACAACACAACAAACACAATACATTACACTAAAACGATCCTTATCAAAATTCACCTTCATTCACAAAGGCTATTATTGATTTTTAATGACCACGGGGTTTTTGTACGATAATGAAGTAGTATTTCACGGGGAGTGTACTTATTTCGTCTTTGTTTTTCGTCAACGAAGATGACTTGTTCGGGCATATACGGTTTGTGATGAAGACTTGATGTATCTAGTTATACTCGATGTAAGGAGTTACATTGTAGTACTCACGGGTTATAGCTATCACTTTAAGGAGTTACATTGTAGTACTCAGTGTCTCACGTAGTTGAGGAATTTTTCAAGAGGTGTTGTATTTTTTATATACTTTTGGGTGAGTATATGGTACTTAGAGATTTGCCTCTGCACCGTTCTTCATCACGCGGATAGTACAAGATTAAGTCACAAGTCGGGGATTTTACTTCATTCTCGGGTTCGTTTCATCGGGTTGTCTCCATCAGTGGTCATCAGTATTAGCCTACAGTTAGTAATGGGATTTAGTTTGGGGTTTGATCAAGAGAAGAATTGTAAAGAGAGTACCGACATCTTCTCACAGAGTATTGCTTATGCAATCACGAGCTATAAAGCTAAGTAAGCAGTTCCAGTTGATAAGATGTACACATGTGTAGGATGATTCCTCAGTTAGTCATCATCCTGGAGGGAGAAATGTGTACATCCGGTACATAGTTGATTTTTTATGCTACCGTTTTGATGTTACCGTTTCGACTACATAGAGGGAGAAATTACGTACGCTCGGGACTTAATTGACTTTGGTGTAGCAATTCACATCTGCACTTTCCTGGAGGGAGAAATGTTCACATCAAGGACGCACAACAAGTTCACTTCTTGATTAGGGCTTATAAAACTATACGGAGGTTTAGTCCGCAGCGATGATTAGTGCTTCAACCTGTTACTTTGGTTTATGTCAAGGTTTCGACTTCGGTTTAAAGTGGTTAAAATGTGTACTTTGGGGATGAATCAATCAAGCTGGGATGCTTCCTAAGTGAGACGATGTTGATGATATCATCCCTCCCTTAAGATCGGTCTAATAATTCTTATCACTCTAAGGGGTGTCTATTTGGGAGGGAGCTGAAGAAGTTTGGAGCATAATTCATATCAAAGCCGAAGTATTCGGATAAGAGAACTTCAAGGATGACAAATGAGATGCAGATTCTGATAAACTTCGACATGACCAGAAGTGCAAGAATATGAAGCATTCTCAAGACATGCAGCTAATTCAGAAACTTCGTAATGACCAGAAGCGTATGAAGAAAGTTTTTGAAGTCATGTCAGGAAGTTATGTGCAAAAATCCAATCAAAACCGGGTTCGGTAGAGAAAACTTCTATGTCATCCTCAGCATTTCGTTCGTCTACAAGCTGAAGAAATAAAGCTGGAGTATTCAAGTAGATCGTCAAAGATATTCTCAAGGAATACTGGACTTCATTCTTATCATTTTTCTTTATTTTGCTTGTAGGGAACATTGTAACCAATTCACGTGTGACGCCATCTTGGAGGGAGATTGTTAGCCTCACTTTTAGTAAAGCTGGCGTCTTACACGTGAATTGGATTAGTTTTGGACACTGCGTGTCACGCAGGGGTCTTTTATGTTAACTAGGAATAGTTAGCTTTTTCTTTTAGTATAAATACCCCTCATGGCTCTCCATGAGGGGGTGGATGTTCATTTTTCTTTTTTTCCTTAATCTAATCTTTCATCTTTTAGTGTTCATCCCCTCTCTCTACTTTCTCTCACTAAAACTACACAATGATCCATCTTGTTTATTTTGATCAACCAAGACCTCCCGAAAAGGTGTTTTTGATCCTTGTCATTTTTGCACCAATCTTTGAATGGGTTATCACGGAACTGCTTTCCATTATCTGATACTATTTCCCCTGGTAGGCCGAATCTGCAAACAATCTTGTCCCATACGAACTTCTTTACTTGATTGCCTGTGATAGTCGCAACAGGCTTTGCTTCAATCCATTTGGTGAAGTAGTCAATAGCTACGATTAAGAACTTGACTTTGCCTGGTCCCTCCGGGAAGGGTCCGGCTATGTCGATCCCCCATTTATAGAATGGCCACGGAGACGTAATGGGGGTTAAGTTTTGTTGCGGATTTCTCGGAATGGGACTATGGACTTGGCAGTCATTGCATTCCCTTATTAGTTTCCGCGCATACGTATGCATTGTTGGCCAGTAATATCCCGTACGGATGACCTTGGCGACCACGGATCTAGGACCGGAGTGCATGCTACAAGATCCTTCGTGTATTTCTCTAAGGACGTAGTTTGCTTAAAGTGGTCCGATGCACCGGAGCCACGGTCCCAAGAAATATTTCTTGTATAAAGTTCCATTGATCATGGTCTACCGGGATGCCTTGCGATGTACCACCCTTGCTTTCTTTTTGTCTTCCGGAAGGATTTCCTTTCTAAGGTATTCGCATATAGGTGTTATCCATGTTTGCCCTTCCTCCTCCACTATAGCGAGGACCTCATTCTCATGTATAGACTTTTTCCTTTTATTCTCCACAAGTACCTTGCTTAATGAGTGTGGGAAGCTTGTAGATGCTATCTTGCTTTAGGGCATCGACCTTCTTGTTCTCGCTCCGACCACGTAATTATCGGATGGTACTTGTTTGATGGAGAATTCCTTTTGAAGTTACTTGCTAGCGTTTCTTACTTTTTACCAACCCCCCCCCCCCACCCCCCCGTGTTGAAACCATACCTGAATCCTTTGCTACGTAAGAGCCATTGACCTGGTTTGCTACAAGGCGAGAGTCTACATTTGCTTGAAGGTTTTTTATGCCCATTTGTTCTGCGATCCAGAGACCGGCTATTAATGCTTCATACTCAGCTTCATTGTTGGTAGCCTCAAACCTAAACCTCATGGCGTACGTGAATTCAACTCCTTCCAGATTTGTCAATATCAGCCCGGCTCCGGAACCATCTATACAGGATGACCCATCTGTAAACAAAGTCCATGGTTCTGGTAATTCTTCTGGCTCTGCCATGAGTTCGTCCGGGGATTCTTCATCCGGTCGCTCTACGATAAAATCTGCCAATATTTGTCCTTTGATCGATGTCCTTGGCCTGTATTGGATGTCATATCCTTCTAGCTCAAATTTCCACTTTAGCATCCTCCCGCTGATTTCTGATTTTGACAATAATTGCTTTATCGGCTGATCCGTAATTACAACAATTGTATGTGCCTGGAAGTACCTTTTCAGCCGTCTGCTTGCGCTGAGCAAGGCTAATACCAATTTTTCCATGGGGGTGTAGTTGATCTCCGGCCCTCGTAGGGCACGGCTCACAAAGTACACTGGCAATTGCTTGCCTCCCCTTTCGGTCATTAAGACTGCGCTGATAGCTTCCTTGGACGCAGCTAGGTATATGATTAGCTTCTCCTTTTCCTTTAGTGCAGTCAGCATTGGGAGTTCCGCTATGAGTTTCTTCATCTGTTTGAAGGCTACTTCGGCTTCCTGAGTCCATTGGAAATCACCCTTCTTTGTGCATTTCTTCAGGGTTTTGAAGAAAGGTAGTGATTTTTCGGCTGACTTTGACAGAAACCTATTTAAGCTTGCTAGTTTCCCGTTCAATTTTTGCACGTCCTTAAGGCATCTCGGAGATGGAAAACTAAGGACCACGTCTGCCTTGTCTGGACATACTTTTAGTCCGTCGGCGTTTACTTTCTAGCCTAAGAACATCCCTTCCTGCATCCCAAAGGTGCATTTTTTTGGATTTAGCTTTATGTTTATTTGCCGGAGGGTTTTGAATGTTTCTTCTATATCTCGGATAATTTCTTCTTCCGTGCGGCTTTTTATGACCAAGTCATCGACATATACTTCCAGGTTGTGTCCGATCTGCTTTTGGAATGCCCTGTCTACCAAGCATTGGTAAGTTGCCCCAGCATTCTTTAGGCCAAACGGCATCTTTAAGTAACAGAATATCCCCTGGTTGTGATGAATGCTGTTTTTTCTTCGTCCTCCTTAGCCATTTTGATTTGGTGGTACCTCTTGTATGCGTCCAGGAAACATTTGAAGGGGTATCCGTAAAGAGATTCTACTTTCCAGTCTATCTCTGGTAGCAGATATCCATCCTTAGGACATGCTTGGTTTAGATTTTTGAAATCTACACTCATTCGCCAGCTCCCATTGTGTTTTTTGACCATGACCGGGTTAGATAGCCAGCTGTGATAATGGACTTCTTTCATGACTTCGGCATCTACCAGTTTTTCCACTTATTCCTGGATTGCTTTATTCCTTTCCGGTGCTTGCCCCCTTTTCTTTTGTCTGATAGGTAGGCAACCTTCTCGGATATTTAGGCGGTGCTCTGCTATATGCCGCGGGACTCCCGTCATATCTGTTGGTCTCCAGGCAAAAACATCCATGTTTTGTTTGAGCAAAGCACATAGTTCCGCGCATCCCTTTTCTGTTAGGGTGGATCCTATGGCTATTGTTTGCTTAGGGTACTCCGGATGAATGGCCACTTTTACCTTTTCCTCCAACACTTGGCTAGGTTTGGGGGTTGTGTGCTAGGTCCGAAGATCATTGCACATTTCATTGGAATGACTCTGCTGCTTCGTAACATCACTGTTCCCCCCTCAACTGGGAATTTCAACATTCCATGTGCCGTGGATGGTACGGCATGGATTTTTCTTATACCCGGCCTGCCTGTTATTCCATTGTGTTGGGATGGTGATCTGATAACCATGAAGTTCATCCACGCGGAAGTGGAATGCTCTTCGTCACCTATTTTTACTAGCAAAGATATCTATCCTAGCGGCCAAATGGTTTCTCCGCTGAATCCAATAAGGTGTGTGGTGGCCGGGACCATCTGGCTTCTTATTTCTGGCTGAAGCCTGACGAAGCAATGTTCATATAGGATTTCTAAGGACGATCCACCGTCTACGTATATTCGGTGCATGAAGTGTCCTCCTATTTCAGCTTCGATGATCATTGGTCCTTCCGTTTCGTCTTCGTCCCCTAAAGGTGGAAAGGCGATTACTGTCTCCGGAGAGAAGCTCTGGGTAACCCTTTGTTTGGCTACCCTCTCTCATGGTTGGATCATTAGGATGGCTAGGGGCTTATCCTTTCTGGCCGTTTCCCCCTTTTGTGGTGCCTTTGGCTTATCGTTTTGTTTTAATTCTTTGATGAATTACGACAACTTACCCGACTTGATCATCTCATCTATATGCTTTCTCAGATGCATGCATTCATTTGTGCTGTGCCCCGTATCTGCGTGGAATTCACAGTACTTATTTGGATCCCTTTTTTCCGCAAGAGTTACCATTGGTGGCGGAGCCTTGAATTTTCCTTTTTCTAGAGCGAAAATTTCTTTCGGGGTTTTCGTAAGGAGTGAAAACCTATCTGGCTTCACGATTCCGATCTTTTGCTTATTTTTAATAAAAAACCCTTCTTAAAATTTGGCTGTTTCCTCTTCTGGCTGTTTCCAGGATGCGGTGTGCTTTTTTTCCGATAATGTCTGAAATGCGGCAACTTCCCCTTGCAGAAAAGACGTAGTCACCCTGTACATTTCGTCCATTGACCTCAAAATTTTCTCGTATAAATGCTTGATCAGCTCGGGGTGGGTTATACCGTGCATGAATCCGAAGATCTTCATGCATTCCGGCGCTCCTTCCACATCTAGGATTTCTGCTTTGTATCTTTCCATAAAGTCCTCCGTGGATTCTCCATCTCTTTGCTTGATATGATGTATCTCTACCGGATCCTTGATATGTTTTGTTTGTTGGAGATAATTTTCCCTAAATGTTGTTCTCAAATCTTCATAGCTGTCAATGGATTCCCTTAGGAGTTTGTCGAACCAGACTCTAGCGTTTCCAGTAAGCGTTGAGTTGAACATGTGACACCATGTTGGCATTGCCCACCTCTCTGTCTTTGCCGTGGCCTGGAATAGCTTTAAATGATCGTCTGGATCCTCGCTTCCATCATATGTCTTGACGTGGCTGGGCATCCTTGTCCTTGGGAAATTGAAATGCCTGATACGAGGTGTGAAAGGGTTTCTTTCCTCACACGTCCAAGGCTGGGAGAGATCATCTTCATAGGTGTTTGACCTGTGTCTTCTTGATTTGGACTTCTAGTGACCTCCCTCACTGTCTTCACTCTCCGAATGTTCGCCAGTTTCCCGAGACGACGTGCACCTATAATGATGCTTCCTTGGTTGCACCTCGGTTTCCTTTTTGTAGGAACCCTGATGGAGGCTGTCAGAACGTGCAGATGCACTTTGTTCTTTTCCTCCCATCCTATTGAACACACCACCCTCCTTCCGCGGCCTGGGCCTAGGTGAAGGAGGTCTGTTTTGTTTAAGTCTTTTGAAGACACTGGCAACCGGTGACGGGCTTCGGGAGCGCCTATTTCCATGCCCTAGCTGTCACACGATATGCAGGGTGTGGTGGTGGTGTGGCCGCAGACTCATCAGTCTCGAATGGCTCTGTCTCCTCCCCAGATGGGGCCTGATCCGTAGCTGGTAAAGCAACAACTACGGAGTCGGCAGGAGTTGGGTGCTCCTCCTCCTCCTCATCTTCATTAGCCTGTATATCAACATCATCATCCTCATCCTCCTCTGAGGGCTCATCCTCATCGTCTCCGTCATCTCCTCCATCAGCAGGATAGTCAATAGGATCCCCCTCGGGGTCCTCATCGTCATCCTCCTCCGGGTCTGCCTCAGGATCGGACTCCGGGACATAGTCATGTGACTGAGCAGTGGGTGAGGCATCCTTAGCATACGGCTGATCCTCAACAACAATCTCATCATTAGCAGGCTTTGGGCCTGGAACATAATCTGGCGAAGGTGGTGCCTACTCTGGCTCCTCAGGGCCAGGCACGTAATCTGGAGAGGGTGAGGCCTGAAGAGCGGCCTCCACGTATGGGTCCTCTGGCATCCAAGGCAGCTCAAGGTACTCGTGATCATCGGCTCTCGGTGATCCTATGTCTGATAAACCCTCAAATGGGCTGGAAACCTCCGTGTATGTAACCCCCGATTCATCCGAATCTGACATGACTGAATCTGAAAATTCAAAATAGCTTATATTAGTATTTAATATAAGACTCTTATAGTAATATACATTTATATCATAACATGTATATCAATTATGAATGCATCTAGTCCAACCAACTAATGCAACAAGTAGTGTATGCATGAATGTATGCACATATGTATGTCCCGTGTAAAACCCCTTTGTATGAATTCGATGTTTGAAAACGGTTATAGTCCAGCAAAAACATTTGACCTGGTTCTCTATAACCTTGGCTCTTGATACCAATCTGTAACACCCCCAAATTGGGTCGCAGCGGAATAAGGGTCCGGGGCGTGTTACTTCTCAGATCAATAACACAAGATGTATATAGAACGACCAAAAAGTCGTTTAAAATTGATACATTGGATTTAACAAAGTATTTGTTACATAAGCCGAAGCTTCACTTGTCCACTTGTTCAAAATACAAAGATTTCTAGCCCATACAGTTATACAAAATGTAATGCGACAAAATCTTTAATGCATGATATCCAAATCAAAACCACCAATGTATCCCTTGCACCTCGTGCTTACTGATCCCCTAAAAAACATTGCTTTAAAACGTCAACAATAATGTTGGTGAATTCATAGGTTTGATAAATCATATATTGTAGGACCACAAGATTTCCCAAGTGTATGATAATGCAACAGATGCAGACATCATAGTTACTGCGGAACCTTGCCCGACAAGGGACCCACTCTGGCCACTAACGAAACAAACGAAATATTAGGAAACCCTAATATTTCATTCGCCTATAAAAAGGGACCTTTTGACACAATGAAGGGTACTATTTTCTCACTCTACATACACACTTTCTTTCTCTACATGTTTACTTACTTTTACGTCGGAGTCTAACCGCGGGGTCCGTCCCCACGGTAAGGCTAACGGTTTATTTGATTGTGCAGGAAATCACCACTTCTCTTGCTCTAGTACAAGATCTAATAATCAAATCATTCGGGAACTCGACCCGACGTATACTTTGAGTCCTATTCTATACCCTACACTAATTTTGTACTAACAAGTAGTAACATAGGGCGATCTATACACAAAAACAAAGGGCGATTTATACACCAACTCTATAGGGCGATCTATACATTTTACAAAGGCGATGTATACGTTTTTCGTGTAGTTGATTTATACGTTAAAGAAAAAAAACGAAGACGGCTTATACGTAAAAGAAAACCACATGCGATTAATACAACAACGAAAAACAAGTAAACAATTAATTCATAAGCATAAAATGAAAAAAAAAACGTGTTCATTCGTGTAGTTTTGGGTTTTTCGGGTTCGTGTGACGGTTCATTACGGGACTTGTAACCTATACCATTACGATCGCGGTCTTTCAACGATCATTGTGGTATATTTGTTTTTTGTCGACGCTAACCGAACGAGTCCGCGAGTAGCTAAATACAATCGTATCATTTTTTTCTAAAATGTCAACGAAGAAGAAAGACTTTATACAGTGCATGTCTAATTTTTAATTTTTTAATATAATTTAAAATTTCAATTTTTCATTTTTAACCTTAGTCTTTCAATAGGTTT
Organism: Tanacetum coccineum; assembly: GCA_026074375.1. NCBI lineage: Eukaryota > Viridiplantae > Streptophyta > Magnoliopsida > Asterales > Asteraceae > Tanacetum > Tanacetum coccineum. The sequence continues at coordinate 12,984 of BQNB010095318.1, forward strand.
TATTTTTTAACCTTTAGTTTTCACTTAATTCAATCCTTAAATAATACATAGTTATACTATTAGTCCTTTGGTTTTAAACAATATTATTTTTTACCTTTTAATTTTAAAACATTTACAATTTTATTTTTAATTTTCAAAATTTTCACTTTTAGTCTTTTATTTTTTTTAGTTAGTCTATTTTTAGTTTTAAAAATAGTATTCACCATTAGTCTGAATTTTAAGTTTTTTATATAATCGTTAATTAAGCTCAAGTATGTTAACGTTAACAACGATTTTTTTTCCGAATAACAAACCACAACAACAATCACTTTACCTACTTAAGATCCTACAAATCATTTTCACTTCACAATTCACGGTAAAATGGAAACGAAAGATACTTTATCTTCGTGTTCTAATTCGGAAGAACAACAAATGCAACAAATTCAAGACAAAGCAAAAGAAAGTTGCATGGTAACTTTTCGACAACTTCATTCACACCTCAAGCTTCTTTCAAACAATGACTTAAAAGGAACTCGAACCGAGTATGGATTCAAACGCGCATTTGCGACACTCTTTGGTCAAGATGTTGAGAATTTTACAGGCACAATGTTTCTAAACATGGATCAACTAGAAAAACAACTTGACAAAGAAGAATTTCAAGAGATTGGATCCATGGCTGCTTTTAAAGTACTCGAGACACAGTTTCAGATGTTCATCAAGTCACGGATTTATTTGGATGATGAATATGTTGTAATGACACGCAACTACTTTCTACAATACACTCAACTCGAGATTCTAGAATTCCATGATACACTGATCCAGCATATGGAATCTGTTAAGAAGTCAATTGATGAAAGAGCACATCATAAACGAGAGTATGACAGCTGGGTGAATGAAAGACAGATACAGACAACAGAAGAAAAGGTTGATACGAGTAAAGCATTGGATGTTAGTTTGGTTGACACAGAAAGCAGTGGGACATAATCAAAAGAGCAGGATACAAACAGCAGATCAGAGAATGATGCACATGCTGACGATGCAGATATCAGACCCATATATGATGAAGAGCCAATGGCTGAGGTACAAACGACTGTCAAAATAAATGTTTTTGCTACAGGACAACAACATACTGAGCAACCTGAATTCAATAATGAAGGAGAGGTTGACCAGAATGCTAAACAATGTCATGACACACATCCTTTGTCTGCTAAATTAACTGATACCCAGACAACTGAACTCTCAAATCAATCTCTCAAGTCTGAAAATATTTGTTTAAAAAAGACCGTTGCCCAATTTCAAAAAGATTTTTTAAGAATGAAAGCACATTGTGTTAATCTTGAACTTAAATATCAAAATCAAGCTTTAAAAGAAGGGCAACATGGTTAATTTTTGAAAGTAAAAAGTAACGAAGCCAAGGTTAAACATGAAATAGATGTAATTGAAACAATAAACATCGAATTGGAACATAAGGTGGCTAAATTACTTAAGGAAAATGAGACTTTGAAAAGACATTACAAAGAACTGTTTGATTCTATCAAGACAACGAGAGCTAAGACTATAGAACACACAACTTCTTTGATTGCTCAAAATGCTGAGTTCAAAGCTCAACTTCAAGAAAGAGGATTTGCAATTACACCAATAAAAATGAGTTAAGCAAATTAACAAGAAATAATGTGAATACTAAGTTTGCAAAATCGTCAATCTTATGGAAATTGGTTTTACAACCACATAGAAACCAAACAGTTGTTAGACAACCGACTGCATTTAAGTCTGAGCAACATAGAATTTCAAAACCAAGGTTTGCCTCCTAAGTTGATGTGATTAACGATTTGTCAAAACCAGTTACTACACATTATTTGCCTAAGAAAAGAGAATATGTTGCTGCAAAACCTCATCACGTGATTGCATCTAGCAACTCTAGAAATAGTTCAAAGAACATGCCAAGATTTAGCTAAAATGACATGGTTCATAATCACTACCTAGAGGAAGCTAAGAACAAGACACATAACATAGGTAGGAATTCCAAACCTAGTGTGATGCCTTCTGCTAGATCACAAAGCACAACTAATGATTGCAAACTAAAACCTAGGATCAATAACCAAAAGTCTAGGAATTGGCATGTATCTAAGATTAGTTACGTAACAACAAATACTGTGCCCATAGTAGAACACTCTAGGAATTCTAGAATTTTTTCTGACTCTAAACATTTTGTTTGCTCGACATGTCAGAAATGTGTCTTTAATGCAAATCATGATCATTGTGTAACAAAATTCCTAAATGAAGTCAACTCACGAGCTAATGTTCCATCTAATAAGACAACGTACAAGACCAAACCGTAGAGCAAATAAGTGTTGCAAAGAAACCAGAAAGACAGATCCCAAAAGGACATAGGTTTTTAATAAAAAAGACTTCCGTTGTGCATGAGAAAACAATGACTCCTAGATCTTGTCTTAGGTGGAAACCGACAGGTAAAATTTTCAAGACAGTTGGTCTTAGGTGGGTTCCTACTGGAAAGATATTCACATATAGCACAACCAAGGTTGACAGTGAACCCACAAATGGTTCAAATGAAGATATCATTAACCAATATGAATGCGAACAAACTATTCATGTCAGTGCATGTACTCTTAACTTAAGTGCAGGTACATCTTTGAATCCTAAAAAGGAAGGACTCGGAGTTTGGTTGCTGAAAAGAATGATATCTCATAAACCAGAGCTTCAAGGAATTCTGATCTAATGAACAAGTAATGACTTATGATCATAACAGTTCAGCACGACCACAGCAATGAACTGTCCAGTTCAAAGCTGGTTCCAAAAGTTGTTCCTCCAGCAGACAAGACAGCTACATCACGACAAGAGGTGGAATTACTATTCCACCATCACATAACAATGCTGAGGTCAACATGTAAATATTTTTTATAAAACCAAATACAAAAAATATAAAATTTCAAAAAGAAAATACAAAATTAAAAAATCAGAAAATGTTTCACAAAAAGAATCTTCTCGACATGTCTCTTGGAATCGATAACATTTACGTGCCTAGAAATGTCGATTAACATTGACACGGGTGTGTAAATGAAGTTCGAGCAGGAGTTTCAAATGCTTTCAAAACATGTCATTTCTAATTTTTCTTCATGACTTGTAATCACTCTCAGATTGCAACTCAGACCCGAACAACAAAGAAGAGTGTACGTTTCAGTGCACTTATCCTTAGCATTAGAAGAGAAGTCTTCTAACATGATGTTTTTCAAAAAGTTGAACACAATTTTTCAAGAATTTCTCAATGACAATTCAAAATCTTTCAAAATTGTGTGTTCAACACTCCATCCCTCATAAACTTTTCCAAGATAATTCTTCTATAATTGGTATCATTTTCAAAATGAGTCAATGTTTGAGGCGGAGTTTTTCGAAAAACAAAGTTTTAATGAATTTAGATACATCATAACATGACAATTCTTATGTATTCAAAACATTATCAAAAATCGCTTAATAAAAACTTATTAATAATAATGACTACTCAATAGATTGTATGTTATAAGATGATTAAGTAGTTGAGCACAATTTTTCAAGAATTCTTCAATGACAATTCATAATCTTTCAAAATTGCGTGCTCAACAATGCTAACCCTCAATTTTATATTAATATTACAACTTGGTATCATTTTTTTAGTGTCAAACATATATAAAATTGAGGGGGAGAAATTTAATGTTCCATATAATTCATGCTAAGTATAAAAGTTTTCTCCACGGAATTTTCAAGACAAATTTTAATCACCTGGTATTTCAAAAACTAAGTGCATTAGTATTTAAAATAAGAGGAGAAATGTAATTAACATGTGATCTAGAAAATAATAAGTGATCTAAAGACTCAAGAGTGAAAAGTGCTTTATACTATACGGAAAAAGGTTTTATGGTTCGATCTTATACCCAACAACATCTTAATTTCATGACGATTCTAAAGTCATAAGGTGGTTAGGTTAGGAATCAGTCCTATGATCCAACTAGAACTGGAGGGATCTACCCAAGGACACTCCATAGTTAGAAATAGCAGTCTTTAGGTATGATTGGAGATGAATTAGTATAAAGGAATAATGTCGACTAAGACTGAGTTAACACTAGAACAATCACAACAAGGTGTTAGTAATGACGTCTTGGTAAGCATTGAAGGGGTTGAAGAATGAAAAAGAAATGTAAGGATAAAGGGTGAAAAGAAAGAAGCCCTCCATACAACCTTAGACAGAAACCGGGTCAATAAATAATCTATCAGTTTTCACAAAGATGAATTCTGATATTGAAGAATGACATCATGGACCCAGTGATGTAATGCACAACCCTTCCCAACCATTTGAGTTTCTCTCAACAGAAACTTATCTTATTTGTCACGGAGATACACACCACTGCTATTGACTTTCTCACACTGAGTTAGTTGATATTGAATAGGTGGCAGTCTGCTCCAGCCTCCGAGTACTAAAACCAAAACGCACTAATCGAGTCTAGAGCCAAGAGATCAATAAAATAAATCTCATTAGGACACATTCCATGGACAATTCCATTACAAACACTTGTTGAACATCAATAAGTTCACAAGCTGTTAACAAGAGTCCTACGTATTATCCTTATGATTTTTCCAGAACATTCAGAGTGATACTCTTTAGTATTTACAGTAATAAATGGAAATCCTGCTTGAGTTAACATCATACAATATCTTGGTATTGGGACTGCGAGATTTTATTATGAAATCAATCTTGTGTATACCGGACAGAAACGATGGTGCGATTCCTTTTGGTGAATTCATACTTTGGTCCAGTAAATCATATTGTCGAAAATGAATTGACGATTTAATCAGAAAGATAGTAACTATCTGATTCACTCTTACCGTGTTGTCTGCTTTGAGACGCTCCGGTAACAAGAACGGTTAGTGCAGCTGCGAAACCCTGTCAAGAAGATTCATTTGAATTATATCTGATCACATACAGTATTTATACTGATTAACGGGGAATCATGGTTATTGCAGCCTTATTCGACGAAGTGACAAAGACACTCTCGTCCATATCTGTCGATTATCACTAACGTAAACTTACAGGTTATACGGTGGTGGCGGTATCCCATTCCAGCTGAAGTCGGATTCATTACCACATGCTCATGCTCAAACTACAAAGACATACTATAAGCATCAAGATTCAAGAATTAAGAAAGCTCAAGATTCAAAGACAAAGACTTCCGCAAACTCTGATATACAAGATCTTCCTTCAAGATATCAAGTCTATCAAGGGAGATTGTTAGCAAGCTTTCTAGATGATGCAAAGTATGAGCATGTTGGTCAAGACACAAGATCGCAAGGTGGCAAAGACAATCAAGACTAAAGGATAAAGATTTAAAGATCTCGGACATAAAGACGAAGTCGAAAGACAATGACAAAGGCTAAAGATCAAAGATCACATAGCATAAAGGAACAAGCCTACAACGTAGACAGAGACAAAGATCACAAGAGCTTAACGACAAAATCAATCTCATTGATCTCACGAAGGAGTGTCGCAATGGACTCACTTCGGGGGAGATTGTTAGCCTCAAATATTGAGCCGAACAAGTAAGTTCATTCATTAAAAATATTAAGTCTCGGTCATTCAATTATGTAACATTGTAATAGGCTAGAACAGGTAAACGGGCTCGTTTATGTAAGCTAATCGATCACGTGTATCGGGTGTAAGCCCAAGTAATCCCGAGCCTGCCCGTAGTAATACCATAGGCGTGTAAGCCTCATGGTTTAACTATAAATACCCCTCTCCAATGATGGAGAGGGTGTTGGTTCACTTTGTAATTTTCACTAGTAATCAACCATTCTTATTTTCTCTCTACTTTCTCTCTCTTATTTCTCTCTCTACTTCTCTCTTTATTTCTTCCTTTTTCTCTTATCTTAATTTCTTGTATTCAAGTATGAAGTGAAGTGATTAAGGGTTTCCGACATCATCCTTCCCTAGTACCCTGCTAATCCCATGTTCAAGTGGTAATCTAATAACAGGATTAACATGATCTAAACCACCCGCAATACTACCAAAACCCAGGGTTACACGATAGTCAAAAGGATATCCAACGAAAGCATGATCTAACAGGAAACAAATATTATAACGATAGTAAATTCATGACTAGGTCATCACTTGAAGTGCTTAGCCACTCATAGAAACAACACAACAAGAATTGATAAAGATAATCATGGATGGAAAACTCATAATTCTTACAGAAGTCGTTTATGAACGATGAAATACAAAAGTAAGTTAAGTGTGTTCTCCCTTGGACTTCTAGTGGAATTCTTCGAGCCATGGAGGCCTTGATCACCCCTTAGATCTGTGGTGGAATGGTTGATATTGAATTGTCTGAATGAGGCCTCTATTTATAGATTTCGAATAGTTTACGTCGTAACCTTTTAGAGGTTTACGCCGTAAGCTGCTGACGTGGACTTTCCATCTTGAAAGCTTAAAGGATGTTACGGCGTAATCAAGTGTCCATGTTACGCCGTAATGCTGACTCAGATAACTCATCCTTCCATAATAATAATGTTACGGCGTAAACCTTGCGTGTGGTTACGGCGTAATCTTGTTGGGTGATGTGTCTTGCCTTGAATAGGTTACGACGTAACACTATCGTAAGGGTTACGCCGTAAAGTCTCGTAAGAATCCGTGTTTTCTTCATTATTTGGTCATTTTCCCGTGTTTCTTGTCACATACTTGCATTTTACCTGAAAATAACGAAATAACCGTAAAAGTATCGAATTCAAGTAATTATAAGACACTTGCAAGTATTTTTAGGGGAAAATTGACACTAAAAAGTATCTAATATTTGATATCATCAATAGGTTTAAGGCGGATGGTGTGTATATACACAACAAAAACTGGCTACAATATTCAAAGAATTTTTATGTACAAGTCAAAGAGGTGCGTATTGTAGAGACGACATGTTTAAGGCAGATGGTGAAGGTGATGGCATAAGCACGCTAGATGGTGTTCTTCCCGCAACAACGTTCTTTTTCATCTGCATCGTTCTTCCTGTTGTTGCATTCTTTTTCTATATTTGGACAATGGGTAGCAAGCAATATGAAGCTTCTGTATTTTGAAAACGGCAGGTTTAAGGTACACGGTGCATATGTTCATAACAAGAACTTACTGTAATATTTATAGATTTTGTATGTACATGCAGATCGTGGGTATGTACACAACAAGAACTGGCTGCAAATATTTAGTATAATGGCTTATTTCAATATGCAATAAGTAGTTCTAATTAGCGGTCCTAAAGACTACTAATCATAAATGGGATTTGCTTTACAAAGTATATTGAGTCTTCTTTGCTGATTTTTATACTAATAATATTGTTGATTAGTCGCTAATATACTTTGATTAAGTTGCTAAACAAGCAAGTTTTTCTCAGTGTTTGACATGTTAAGAGGTCTAATTTTATACTTTGATGTTTGTTTGTGCAAGCAGGTTTGACTAAACTCATTGGACTTATTGGAGAGACTATTAAACAAAAGTCAAGATCAAATTTTTGCCAATGTGGGACTATATTTGGAAGGGCCAGTTATTTACATGGACATAGAACTGATCACGGTCCTATGACCAGGTACGTACCGAAAACAGTTTTTTGGTCCAAAACATAACACAATAACCCGACCGAAATATATGGGTCCAAACGTCCAGACAGTCGGTCAGTTTGGTCTTTGGTCCGATCCGGTCCAACAAAGTATAATGGTCGGTCTTGCGTATAGCCGAACCGGACCGGACCGAAGAACTAATATGAGGAAAAGGATAGATCGAGGACCGGACCGAAATATGGTCGGTCCGGTTTCTCGGCCATGTCGAGTTCGTGGTCTATCATGCTCAGTCCTACATGGACAATATATGTAGTTGTTTCAAGGGTGAAAAACAAGAAGGGTCTAAAAGTACTATGTTGTAGCAATTCCACAAATAATATTGTCTATAAACAATTCCTTTATAGATTATAATTTTGTGTTTATTTGTTATTTTGTTTTCGGAAATCAACTATATTTAGTTTTTTAAGGTTTAAAAACGACAATTTATTTTTGTTAGTCTAATATTTTTTAATATGATTGTATCAATTTTTTTTACTCCATCTATTATTTAAATTTTTTTTATAACTAGCATGTCCGTCAGACGAGCTTTGAAAGCAGTATGTCATAACGAGTTTAAGTCATCACATATATCATGTGACTTAAAATACACAAGATTCAAATGTATCGAACTTTTAATGACGTGAGTTTAGTCGTAAAATAGTAACGAACTTTTTCAAATGTATCGATTTGGTACGTGTATTTTTAAAAAGTTGTACAGTAGCAACGAACTTTCATAAGTGTTTCATTCTGCACATTTTAATGACGTGTCAAACCTGAAAGGCTGTACCATTTATAACGTGATACGTCATCAAAATGAGCTGATTAGAACACTTATGAAAGTTCGTTGCTATTGTCCAACTTTTTAAAAATAAATATACCAAATCGATACATTTAAAAAATTCATTGCTATTATATACGACTAAAACCCTTCTTTAATTTGAAATTTAACTGAACCCAACTAAGGGCTTGTTTGTTTAATTTTTCCATTAAGTCGTGTTTAATTAACAGATGACTTAATGTGGACAACCTCAGTTTTATCACTTTATATTTTCAGCCATTTTTCTCAATTAAGTATTTACAAACAATTTTCATATGACTTAATAAATTCAGTTTTTTTCATATTAATTCAATTAAGTCATTTTCAAACAGCACCTAAGTTGACTCGATGTAGCTTGTCAAATTCTCCATGAAAAAAGAAAGACAAAAAAAAAAAAACAAAAAGTTGTTCAATAATGATCACTTGCGCACTTTTGTTCGCATTGATAACCTTCGAAGAAGGCATTTTTACCGAAAGTGCACGCCTAATAAAAGTGTAACCTCTTCCAATGTTTTCACCTATTATGCATCTTTTTTCACTTTATTTCGTTCTCTATCACGCAATTTATTTAATTTTCAAGAAAATGGAAGATCATTAAAGGCCGTTTAGTTGACGAAAAATATCTCATTTTTCCAGGAAAATTTTCATGTGAAAAGGAAAATATAGAAAATCCGTTTAGTCGTAGTTTTTTTCAATATTTTTCAAAAAAGGTGGGATTCTCATTCTCACTTTTTTTTCAACGTTTTTCAAAAAAAGAGGGAAGCTCATTTTATCATTCTCACTTTTTTCATTCTTATTTCTTCTCAATAAAAAGAAAAAAATGTAACTTCACTTCAAAATCTCAACTTTTTTCTAAAAAAGAAAAACAATTCCCTTCTATAGGAAATTAGAAACTGAAAAATAAGAAAAATTTTCACCAACTAAACGCCCCTAACATTGCGTGACCTTGGTGATACACTGCTTCTAAATAACATACGTAAAGAAAATCGTGATAAGCGAGCAAGGTATAATCATTTTTATGTGGCGCCATTTAGATTTGGCAAGGCTTTGGCTTGAGCCAACCCAAGCGACCAAACCCCACTTACCCGACGCGCGTCAAGGCGCGAGTGAAGGCCGTGACTTGCGCCAAAGAGAGAATCTTTTGTCTATTTTGTTTTAGTTGGGATTTTGTGTTTTGTGTATTACTAAATTGATTTTTTTTCTTGAGTGATTAGTAAAATGTTTTTTTTTTTTTTTGTGTGAGTAATATGAGAAGTGAAAAAAAGAAATGGTGACATTATTCCTTTTGGTTTTAGCCGCTATACCTAATTGTAAAACACCATACCAAACACCCTCTTAGCTTCGTGTACATAACTGACCATTCACCATTGCACTCTTGTGTTTTTGTTTCTGTGTGTCAAAGATAAAGGTTTACAAAAATATCTGAATCTCTTAGAAAAATCGTGTTCTTTTATGGGATTTGGCCTCAACAACTTTTACGTGGTTCACCGAATCTAGACATTTTTTGTCAACGTCTCAAGATAATATGGTCCCAATTTACAGGATGGTATATTTTGGTATATACTTTTGAACCCGTCAAAGATATTAAGGTAAATTTTAGTTTATCTTTTAATGTTACGTCAATTTTTCATTGGTTTTGTGGAGCTAATTTATTTTAAGTGGAATCTTATCATTTTGGCACTTGAAAAAGCATTAATGTTCACAAAGAAAGATATAAAGTTTTCGAAATGGAAAAAAAACGAAAAAAAGGAAAAAGTCGAAAAATCGAAAAGAATAAAAAATAAGAAGACGAAAACGAAGATCGACGAAAAAATTTGAAATAAATGAAATCGAAATTCGAAAATAAAAAAAAAAAACACTCGAAAAAAAAAAAGAGGAAAAAAAAAAAAAAAGAATCGAAAAAAAAAAAAACGAACAAAAACTAGAATATTTAAGAAAAAAAAGACAAATTCGAAAAAGACGAAAAAAGAAAAAAAGAATCGAAAAAAAAAAAATCACAGGAGCTATGAAAGAAATCTAGACATTTTTTGTCAACGTCTCAAGATAATATGGTCCCAATTTACAGGATGGTATATTTTGGTACTATGTAACTAAAATATATATTCTTTAAAATTTAAAATATTATATAAGAAGTTGAATCTACGCATATACAAAAGCGCCTCGACAAAAGATTCATTTATATACAATAATTGCATTGTAGCGGGTATAGTTTAGTGGTAAAAGTGTGATTCGTTCTATTAACCCCCATAATAGTTAAGGGGTCTTTCGGTTTTATTCATATTCCGATCAAAAACTTTATTTCATTAAAAGGATTAAATAAATCATTTCCCTTTCAATGACGCGTTCAAGGAAACTTTTGAACCCGTCAAAGATATTAAGGTAAATTTTAGTTTATCTTTTAATGTTACGTCAATTTTTCATTGGTTTTGTGGAGCTAATTTATTTTGAGTGGAATCTTATCATTTTGGCACTTGAAAAAGCATTAATGTTCACAAAGAAAGATATAAAGTTTCGAACCATTCATTGTCGTTACTCGTTGCATCCTTGTTGGAAAAAGCGACACTGTGACAGTGTTGTTGTCTTTCTAGTAGTACTTTATAATTTTGAATGTCAACAAAATCTGTGAAAACACAAATGTCGATTAAGGCAACGCGTGTTCCATTATGTTTAGGCTAGTGGGAGTGGAGGTGAAACTCCTCCGTGAGTTGTACTCTCACGAGTGACCCACCAAAAACATGCACAAACCTCACGAGTGAGGTGCAAATATCAAGAGACAAAATGGTGAGCATGTCACTAAGGTGAGGCTGAAAATGTGTGGTCCCCTATTTTAGTTTTAATATATTTTATTTGTTTTGTGAGTGTGAGTGAAATATTTAATGAGGTATATTTTATATAAATTAGATATTTTAATGAAAGGTGAGGTATGGTGATCAAAACAGTTAAATGGTGAGGTATGGTGAGAGAAGAGAGAAAACTGAGATGGCGCTGAGGTGGCGCTGATGTGGACGGTGAGGCTCGGTGACCACTACTTCTAGTCTTATCGTAACAAATCACATTCACGCACACAAACATTCTCCTCACGTTCTTCATTAGTTAAAAAGGACAATAAAAGAACAAAATTCGTTTCTGCTCATATTTTTCCAAACACAATATCCATAAGCCTGGTGTGAACTACGACTAGTTATAGCTTTTTTTTAGTAAACGGTGAATTATATTAAAATCAATAATAACCAATACTGAATGATACTAAAAGCTTGTATGGACAAACCCATAAACCACATTCAACTAACTAATACTTGAAAACAGAATACATGCTAGACAATTACGACTGGTTATATAACTTATAATTGGGTTCACGCGTAGCGACGATGATAAATATACTTATATTATAAATATACAGCGAATGAAGTGTCTTTTTTGTGAGGATGCGGGAAGTTGACATAGTTCACTACTCGCGCGAGAAAACCATTGTCAACCCAACTCTTCCTGCAACTTCCTACCCGCTTAGTGAAGTCTTTTCGCTATACTCCTAATGTATATGTGTTTGGTGTATGTATTTGTTTGGTGTTGGACAATTACGACAACAAACCCGAAGTTCGATCGTGAAACGCTAAATCACGAGTTGTATCGATCACAAGTAGCAAACACGACATACTACAAAGAACCGACAAGAATACGCATACGTTATACACTCGTACCAAACTTTTATTAAACTCCTAATAAAGCTATTACAACGAGTAAGAAGAATGAATAACTAGCAAATATGAAACTTTTCATATAACCGAACTTAAGAGAACAAGCCAAAGGGCCTTTCATTGCCTTGAAAGGCAAGCTAACTAATCCTAATTATAGTCTAACCCTAATGTAAATTACAATATACACTTAAGTCCCTAAACTATACTTAAGTTTACTACTAAATTCCACTTTAGGAGTAACACTTAAACATAAGCGATACTCAACATCTTTTTCTCATGCTGGAACCTCGAACCGAGGACCACCTTATCGACCAGGCATTGTACTTCAGTAATTTCCCTAGATTAGCTTTCCGAGACTCTTTCACTTTTTTCTTTTCAGCAACATTACCCTCTGCATCCTCTTTCCCATGTACTCTAGTTACCATAATGTTTGCCCTCTCCTTTATGCCAAGGTGTAGCTTTTCCTGCTCCTTTACCAAGCAGTCCGTGTTTGTATTTTCTTCAAGTTGCTTGTCCTCTAACCGTTTTTGAGCCACTGTCATCATTACTAACCTGAAAAACCTCATCTTTACGATTCTCTTGAGCTTCCTGCAATTCCACCTCAAACCAAACACGTTTATCAACATGTACTCCATGGACTCCTGTTTCAACACTAGGACCAAGTTGTTTGAACCCAACTTGTTTAACACCAAGATACTTGAACCCAACTTGTTTAGAACCAAGTTGTTTGAATTCAACTTGTTTTGAGTCCCCGTGCTTTTGTACACCAAAAGTAGTTACTTTTGTTTCCAAAGCATACACACA